>WBNH01000943.1:0-30860 GCA_013401255.1 Urocolius indicus
AGCAGCAGCAGCAGCATCATCATGGCGGAGGCGGGCGCGGGCGGTGGCGGGGACGGGGACAGGGACGTGCCGCGGTACCGGGGAGCGCTGCACCCCGACACGTGGGAGCAGGTGAGGCGGCGGGGCCGGGGTGCGGGCCCGGGGCTGGGCGGCTCTGAGAGCCGGCGTGTGTCCGTCCGCAGGAGCTGGAGGCCATCCCCATGTTCATGAAGGAGTGCCCGGCCGAGGTGGACGCGGCGCGGCAGCCCGACCTGGCCTGCCTGCAGTGCCTCCTGTTTGACGAGGAGCAGAGCCCCGCGGGTGGGTTGCCGCGGTTCGGGGGGCTCTGCCGCTCCCCGCCTCCCGCCCCGGCCGGGGACCAGCGCCTGGGCTGCCCGCGGGGCGCCGGGGAGCTGCTTCCCCCCGACTCGGGCCCTGTGCCTGCCTTCCGTCCCCTGCAGAACTGGCCAGGATGTACAAAAACGAAGGGAACGAGTACTTCAGGGAGAAGGACTACAGGAAAGCCGTCATCTCCTACACCGAGGGGCTGAAAAAGAAGTGTGAGGACCCAGAGCTGAACGCTGCGCTGCACACAAACCGAGGGGCTGCGCAGTTCCACCTGGGTAAGGCAGCATTTGCCATCCTGCTCCAGATGGGGCTGGGGAGGGGGCTCCGTGGTCGAAAATTGGTTTTGCTCCCCGTTTGGGGTTTTCTTTCCCTTTTTTTCCCCCCCCCCCCCCCCCGCAACGCAGCACGCTAAACAGCTTGTGAGAAAGTGACACCTTTAGCCCTGAAGACCTGGCTCACTTCATAGGGTTTGTGCTTTGTTTGTCACAACTGCTCAAGCTTTGGCTCTGGGAGAGAGCAAAGCAGTGGGTTTTGATGCTGAACAGATCCAGAGGGTTATTGGAACAACAGGGGGATGCCCTGGCCTCAAAAATCTGTTGAAGCAGCACATTCTGACACTCTTTCCTGGTTGTGTCCTCCTCACCAACAGCATCTGCACAGCAGGGAAGGTGTTCTTGGCCTTTTAATGCTGTTGTGTGGTGCAGCTGGGAGATGGGTTACTCGGTCATGTTACTTACCTCTCACCTGTATGAATGATTCCTGTCCTTTCACTTGCTCTTAGTTTGCTCTTCCTTCCTCACAGTGACTGTAGAAACAGTGATGTATAGAGTCTCCCCATAAGGTATTTGAGGCCTGGTTGGATTTTAAATACAAGTGAAAGGTTCTGAACTGGTTTGTGTGCTTTACAGGGAACTACCGGTCTGCTCTCAATGATGCCATCCAAGCAAAAAAGCTAAAGCCCACTCACCTCAAAGCAATCGTGAGAGGTAAGGGTTAAAGTAAAAAACAAGTTAAAGTCTGTGATTAAAATATGGAGCAGAAGCAACAACTTTTCAAAACAACTTTGCATGTGTTAGTTTTACTTATTCTGCTGTTATTGTTGCAAGCCCTGGAACAGACAGTTGTTAGATGTTGTTTTGTTTGGCTGCATGTTTCTGTGTGTTCCTAAACCTGAAATTACTGTGAGTGGGCACCATACTTTGTTTCTACGCAGCATTCATTGGAGAAAAGTGATGAAGTGGTTACTGTAGGAGTGTTACCTCTTCCTTTGCTGTCAATGTTTCTCCCCAAAACAGAGCTCTGCAGTTTGCTTTGGATTTTCAGTTGAAATACTGTCCTCCTCCTCTTCAGCTTCTACACCTGTCAAAGAGGCAAAACTTTGCTTGTAACAGACCCTTGTAGCATCATTGTGCTGATTTCTGTGACTGAGTGAGCAAATGAAACAAGAACTGCTGAAATATTTTGAGTTTTCTTGTGACCTGCGATTGAACGTGGCCACAGCAGGCAATAACCTGTGCTGCTGGTTTTGCCTCTTGAAAGCACCTGAGCTGACTCTGTCTTTATAACCACCTCCTTGTGTCTTGGTTGTGTGCTGAATCTAGTACCAGAAGTTTAAAATCTTAATCCTTCCAGGAGCCCTCTGTCACATGGAGCTAAAGAATTTCCCTGAAGCAATAGCATGGTGTGAGGAAGGCTTGCAAATAGATTCAAAAGAGAAAAAGCTTGTGGAAGTGAGAGCTAAAGCTGACAAATTAAAGGTAAATATTGTGGCAGGCTAGCATCTACAGTGCTTGTCACCTGCTTTGTGTCCAGAAGCACGTTGGGATCCTTGGTGGAAGAATGCTGTTCCCTGCAAGTTTCTGTTTAGTGTAAACCCTCTGAACAGAACCGAGTGGTGGTTCTGTGGATTGTGTGATGTTGAGATGTGTAGGGGAGGGACTCTTGAACTGCTTTTTCTGCTCCTTGTCAGGGTAGAGCAGTGGTGGGCATTGACTTGCTGTGTGTGACCATGGTACGACCTTTTCTTACGTGCAGAGAGCTGAAGAGCGGGATGCCAGGAGAGCAAAGGTGATGGAGAAGAAAGAACAGTGTCAAAAGGAAATGTTACTTGCAGCAATAAAGGTGGGTCAGTGAGGGGGTTTAGTTCTCTGTGGTTCGGTTTATTGTTTTGGGTTTGTTTTTTTTTTTTTTTAAAGACCTCACCTGTCTGTCTCTATAGGCAGGCTTTTAGGGTACTATAGCAAAAAATTGGGTTAAAACCATGTTTCTCCTTACCTGTGTGGCTCCAGCCCCATCTCTTAAGCCTGTTTCCATACTTGAGGTAGCAACTAATGCAATATACAAGCCCGATGTATGAGATGGACTGAGCATCCAAGAGAGCGCTCTGGCTGCTGGGCTGTCGCACCAACACCAGCATGATGAACTCCCTTTGCTGCTGCTGGGCATTCCTTCAGTGGAAGGAAAAGGCGTAACCATCCAGTGGGGCGAAGAAGAGAATCACTCCCAAATCCTCTCCTTCCTCAGCAAATGTTTGGGCTGTGTTAAAATACTTCGGACTATTACCTACAACCAATCTCCTCCTCTGCAGTTGTCTTTCCAAAGAGTGAGCTTTCTTCAGTTTTCTGAAAGAGTGGATCTCCTCAAGAGCTGGTGCACATGGTTGCACCCCGAAGTTAGGCCCTGCTGAGTCCCACAGAGCAGGATTTCAGAGGCATACCTTTCCTCACATTTTCTCAGACCCTTCTCTCAGGATGCAGGGTCCTCTGGATTGCCACCTCTTCCCATCTGCTCTGGGAGGAGGTTGGGGGTCTGGCTGAGCTGCTGGTTTCTTCTGGGAAGACCAGTCACCTGAGGCTGATGCTATAGGAACACTTTGGATGGCATGTTGAAGAGCTGACTCATTAATAGCAGTGACACAATGTGTTCTCTTACTGACTGCTGTTTTTTGCTCTCCCTCTCCCCACCATACCCCTTTGGGTTTTTTTTAGTTAAGTGTTTTGTTTGGTTGGTTTTTTCCCTTCCTCCCCTCCAGGAAAGAAATATCAAACTGATTCTTGAGCCTTCAAACGAAGAAGAGGAAATATCAGATGGCCTGGCTGAGGTATCCTTAGACGGGTTCCACTCTGACAATGCCACAGGGGCAAAGGTGCACTTAGATGCTGATGGCAACCTGAACTGGCCTGTCCTCTTTCTGTACCCTGAGCATGAGCAGACAGACTTCATTGCTGCTTTTCATGAGAACTCCAGGTAAGTGTGTCATCAGCAGCATTCTAGTGTGAAGCTAATGCTTGAGTAGATGGGAGCACACAGTTAAGTGAAACACTGCTGTGCTAGTGAGGTAGCTCCAGATTGCTGATCCTCCTACCTGACCCTGCTTTGAGCAGGAGGTTGCACTAGGAGACCTCTTCAAGTCCTTCCCAAACTGAAATGAGTGCCTCTAAAAGAGGAGGGCCAAACCCCTGATGCTACAGAAGTTAACAGTGCAGGGAGACACATCATGTCTGGCTAGTGTGATGAAAGGGGCCTGCAGTGCAAGGTGAGGCCAGTGGCCAGCAATACCAGTGAGCCATCCCTATGCAGGAATGCTTAAAATGCTGTTTTGAAGCCTTCTGAATATGGAGTATCAGAAAGGGGGTTGAACTCTTGTAACCAACAGTGATCCCATAGCTTCAGCTTCCTTGAGGCTTACAGCAGGCCTGGCTGAAGTGCTGCAGGACCTCTCAGACTGTGAGGAATGACTAGCAATGACTGGGAATTCCACTGATCTTGATGTTACCTTCAGTTTGTGAGCTGTCAGCGTTGAACCAACTTGAAATTTTTACCTGTCTTTGGCAGGCAGGTCTTTGTCTTTTGTATTCCTTATATCTGCTAATAAGTGTAGGACTCAAAACTACAGTGCAAGCAGATAAGTCAAGCTGTGCTTCTTACACAGTAGTGTTCACTACACCTTTTCATGACCAAAGCAAGTGAAAATGGGTTCTTGGAACAAATTGACCACCAGCACTCCTGAAGTACCCACATAAACAAGCCTCTGACACACAAGCGTATTCTGAGCAGTCTCACCTGAGGAAGTATGGTGCTGGTAGGACTGTGTACAAGGAGAATGTGTTTTAGAGGAAAGGCAGAGGGCTTATTTTGCCATCTTTTTCAGTATGAAAATGAAAAGTTAGAAGTAAATTGCCATTGCACTGCTCAGGTTTGAAAGCAGTACCATGAGCTACAGCAGGGCCTTGGTCACTGGGAAAGTGAGGAGTTCAAAAGGAAGAAAATCTCAGTCATTCAAACTTACTTTAAAGTATTTTTGCTATCATTCAAACAGCTGTACAAATTACTGCAGCTGAATGCTTTGTCTAGGCTAATCAAGTGTCTTTGGGCTTTTAGGTTTATTGATCATTTAATGGTGATGTTTGCTGAGTTACCTCCATGGGACTTAGAAAAAAAATACCTTCCCAGCCACCTTGAGGTGAGCAGCTTGTCTTCCTTTCTGTTTCAGGGTTGTTGTGTGATGGGGTTTTTGGGGGGCAGTGAGAAAATGCACAGGTGTGAGTGAAAGCAACAGCATCATTACCTATTTACCAGACAGGTGGACAAATAAGGATCTGGAGAGTTACATTAGCTCAAATACTTTCCAGGTGTGCTGACACAGTCATAGAGTTCATTAATGAAAATGAAATGTTTTTTAGTCTTCCACTTACACTGTATTTGCCAGAAGGCATTTATTGATACTGCTTAGAGTCCCCTTTTTGTGACCATAATGAAGATTCAGGCCATCAAACTGGTGGGCTGTCTGGGTTTTTTTTTAACTGCTTTGTTGTGAAGTTGCTCAGTACAAATGAGAAAATATTAAAACTGTTTCTTTTCAGAACTCACTGTCAGTCCTTAAGCAATTCATCCCATCAGGACAATAGCTGCCTATTCAGGCTTTAGCAGAGGTGGGATGCAAGTTGGTTGTGGCTGCAGCAGGTTGGGAGAGTTTTGCCAGAAGTGGTACATAAAGGATACAGATGTTGACTTTTCCACCTCAGTGTCAGCATGCCAGGAAACAGCACAGCCCTTGGTGCAGTGAGCAGGCAGATGCAAAAGGACAGTGGCTGTAAGAACTGAAATGATGTCTCTGTACAGTTGCTGGATCTGAATCTCTTAAACCTACTCTGTTTTGTTCAAATACCTTTAAAGCTGAAGGAGCTGAGCTCACGCTGTTGCTGCATTTCACCTAGTGAAGCCTGTAGGTTTGGATTGCCTCTCTGTAAAGCACAGAAACCACCAGCGTATTTTGCCTTGCTGCTGCTGTGAGAAGCTAAAGCTGCTTTGTACAGGGAAGGCTTGGAACGTACACAGAACAGCTTCTGCATTGCTGAAGTCAATGTCTGACAGTTCAAGCTACAGAAGCCTGATAAACCTCTAGTTTAGATAAACCCCTAGTTTATCAAACTAGCTGTATATGCTGTGCCCTTACTGTCACTTTTAAAAGCCTATCAGTTTGCTTTCCTGTACTTTAGATATTAAATAACCCTCTCAAATGTTGGGTTTTTTCAGCTGTATTTTGAAGATGAGGAAAGGGCAGAGATGTACAAGCTGAACCCGGAACACACATTGCTACAAGTGCTGCAGCACCAAAGGTGAGAGCCTGTTCATGTCCAGAGAAAGCACCAAGGCAAAAAGTGTGAGCTTTGGGCTTTGAGTGCAGTTTGCTCTCTAAATTAAGAGTCCTAACTCTTGGACTTTAATAGTCCCAGCTCTTGAAGGTGTACAGCAGTGGGACTGCATGGATTTTATGCCTGGCTCTAGTGACTTAGTTTTTTTTTTTTTGTTCCCCCAAAAGCTGAACAAGTGTTTCCATGACTGGCTGGAGATGGGGAGTTGGGCTTCACAGAAGCAGCAGCAGTGCTAAAGGGCTGTTTCAGCTCTCACCTACACACAGTGCTGCTTGGAAATGAAAGCTTTTTAAAAAGCAGCAGCAGCAAATAAAGAGAGCACGTTGAGGGTTAACAATGCCCTCGCTGCTACTAGTGCCGCGTGGGCAGCCCCCAGCAGAGCACACAGCACACTTCCACTCTGAAACCGACTTCAAAGTGTTGTGCACTTATTTAGAGAGAGGAATTTGCTGTCTGTGAAGCCAAACAATGATGGTGAAGCCTGTACTGGTAACTTGCACCCTCTAGTGCTCCCTGGCGGCAGGATTGCGGGCTGTAAGGGCAGTTACAAAATAAACCTCCTTCCAGAGGGAGAATAGCAACTGCTTTAATTAGAAGCAGCTGTTGGGAGAAGAGTTGATTCATAAAACACTCCTTTTGTTGGGATTGATGGAGCTCTGCTCACCAGCCAGAAGTCTTGTCACCAGCCTTTGGGAGGTCGGTGTTTGGAGCGGGGTAGAAGTGGCTCGCTGGGCCTGGTGCTTGGCCAGACACAGGGAAATCAAAGGACTGCTTTGCACCTTTGCAGGTACTTTGTGAAAGCTGGGACCCCGGCTGTTTTGGTGTTTGTGAAGCATTCTCCTTTCTCTAAGAAGTACTTCTCTGACAAGAAGGTGCACAGGTTATAACAAGCAAGAAGGAGAGGAGCCCTGCTCAGGAGGCAGCTCTTTGTTACACCAGCTACAGGCTGCAAACTTCTGCTTGAACAAAAATCCTTTGCACAGTTCAGGGAAGAACGAGCCTCAGCTCTCGGGGAAACTTCCAGGACAGCAGCACAGAAGAAGAAATGCCTTACACAAGGAGATTATTTGTTTGAAAAGAAATCCAGCTGGCTTGCAGAAGGTCTTCTGTATGCTAAGGCTGCACAGGTGGGTTTGAAAGGAGCCTGAAGCTGTTGCCAAACACGGGCTACACTTGAAGCAACAGCAGCTGGGAATGTCCTTACCTGTGAAAAGCCCTGTGTTTCCCTGGAAGTGGGCTGTAGCTGCTGCGGTTTGTTTAGCAGCAATGGGCTGGGCAGGTACCTGTTCCTTGCAGGGGTGGATGCAGTCACATTCCTGACAGGTTTTTCCACTGCTTCTCTCTGCTGCTGGCCAGGGGTCAGCAGAGCTCTGTGGTGGGAGAGGTATGTTTTACTGACTCTTTCCCTACCTTACTTATTCTCCTATAGAACCAGGAAATAAACGTGGCTATTTTAAAGCGACTCACTTCTGCCTAAGAGCCAGGAATTTTTCTTACCTCAAGAAATACAACAAGAGAGTGACAAACAAGAACTCTAAATGTAACAGCCCTCTCCAGGGTGCTGCCTCCTACAGCCACCATGCAGGGCCTTCTGTGCTTCTGGAGTCGTTTTCCGCACTTAATTCAAATGAAATCTCTCCTTTTTTTCTCTTTTGTAATTGCTCTGTGGCTGCAGAAATACACAACAGTTGTAGTCACAGCTCGTGCACAGGGGGTTAAAAAGCTGCTCAGCCATCAACACTCCTGCTTAGATCATGGAGGCTGGCTCTGAAGAAAGCATTTCCATTTCCCTGTTCCTAAATTTCTGTACCAATTGCACCTTCCCACCCACGAAGGTGACCCAGAGCTGCATTCCCCAGGAGCTCGAGAGGAAAAGTAGGTGCAACAGTGTGATGGTGTGGCAGGGCACCCACAAATTCAGGGCAGAGCTGCTGTTCCTGCCCTCAGTTGCTGGCTCCAGCAGATGCAGTTGAGCTTCACAAAGCCACCTGTTCAGGGGGAGTTTTGAAGCTTTCCCAGCCCCAACAGGCTGCAAACCCCATTTTCAAACCCTTCTATCTTAGGGGCAGGGCAGTGTGGCTGCACTTGACAACCAGCCCTCCAGGGGGACTGAGGGCAAAGTCCAGCCAGAGCCCCAGCCCTGGGGGCTCCAATAAGCAGGGCAGGACCACGCTCCCAGGCTCAGCCCAGCGGCCCAGGTCTGGTGCCTGGGATGGGAGTGTGGGCAGTGGTGGGTGGAAGGGGCCTGGCAGGAGCTGGCTGCTCTGCTGCAGAGAGCACTTTGGTCATTGATTAATTAAACCAAAGCTGCTGGGAGCAGCCCATCAATTCTGCCACCTGCTGTATTCCTCCTTCTCCCCTCAGCCAGCCACCTCAGAGCTGTAACCCCTGCAAATGAGAGAAATGCATGCTGTGGTTTTATATAGCAATTCTAATGTGTTTATTTAGGCATCTATAAAAATCAGGTCCTTGAAACCTCCTCACATCCTGGAGAAGGTGCTTGGATCCCACTGGGACTGCTGGCCTGTAAATCCCCAGCTGTCTTCATGGCCGTTGCTTTGCCAAAATCCTTGGCAGTTCTGGGTTGCTCCCCTGCTCTGTCCTCCAGCAGCAGTGCCCAGGGCTGGGGGAAGACAGCCTTGGTCCTTTCTCAGGGGCTTGGTTCCTTGCATCAGCCCATGCAGGAGGGCAGCCGTGGGCACAGCAGGCGCCCAGAGGCCCAGCTCTGCCTCTCCAAGTCGCTCACCTCTGTGCAAGAATCAGCAGCTGACAGCAGAGAGGCAGCTGGTGCTTTGGTGGAAAGAAGCTACAGCTGGGAGGGTTGTTCACCCCTGTGGCACCCTGCTGGCATTTCTTTTCTTTAAGGGGAAAAAGTGATTGTTAAATTGGTCTCAGAGAGGTGAATCTGGTGGTGAATCTGGGAGGGCAAGAGGGAGGCTGGTAAGGGTGGGCTGCTCCTGACAGTGTGTCCCTCTGCCTCAGGAGTGGGACAAGGCAGTTGGAGATGGGTCCTCCGACATACCCACTCCTCCATCATTCCCACCACCAGAAGATGCTGCAGGCCTGCAATTTTTTTTCCCCCACCTGCAGATGAAGCAGAAGATGCTCTGCACTCCCCGTTGCAGCTCTCTGTTGTGCTCCCATCAACCTGTTCCATCACCCTGCACCCCCAGGGACCCAGCCAGGCCGGGCAAGGGCTGCCCGCGGCCTCCTCGCAAGAAAAAGAAAAGCACAATCCTGGAGGAGAAGGAGAGGTCAGTTAAAGTTTAATGGTCAGGGGAATGCATCATCCCCTCCATTTAATCAAGCAGCAGCAATTCCTAACGATAAGCAGAGAGGATGGCTCACAGCCCAGTGATAAAAGGCAGGATTGCTCCGTTTTGGGAGATAAGAGGGCTCTGTAAAAAGGGGAGGTTTTGTGCCATGTGCACCTCGAGATGGCTTTTATCTCGTGGTGATAGTGCAGGAGCAGGAGGCTGGGGCAGGGCAGCGCCAGGCCTCCCACCGAGGTGTTTGTGATGGGAGATAGGGCAGAGATGAGTTTATGGCTGCAGAGGGCTCCAGGGCTGGCAGACACTTTGAGGGGGTGAAGCGCCTTTCTGGGGACCGCATGTTGCAGAGGGTGGGGGGCACACACCGAGGTACCTAGAAAAGCCCCTGTGCTCATTTCTGGTGCCCCACGGCCTCATCGTAACTCCCAGCACAGCGGCACCAGCACTCGCTCACGGTTAAGCTCTGCAAAAACCTCTTCTGGGGGTTCAGTGCTGGAGGCAGGCTCGCTGCCACCCCTGAGCCGCGTTAAGGCTGGTGAGCCCGAGGCCTTCCGGGGCTCGTTCGCTTCCCGGCAGGGAAGAGAGCCCTTCAGCCACCGCAGCGCTACCGGCCACCCTCTGGCCAGGGGGCCGGGCCGGCGGGGAGGGGGCTGTGAGCTGAGTCCCTGAGGGCAGGCGGCTCCGGGGCTGCGAGGCGTGAGGAGCTGTTCCCCGGCGCCCGGGCTGCGTGTCCCGGCGCTCCCGGGCACGTGCGGGCGGCGGCGGGAGGGGGAAGGGGGATCGCCCCCCCCACGCGCAGCTCAGCAGTGCCGCGGCGAGCAGCGGCGGCAGCGAAGCCTCGGACGCTCCCTACCAGCAGCTGCCCGCGCCTGCTCCCCGTGTGCTCGGCAGCCTCGCTCACACAAGGGAAACGAGGGCTGCCTTTGTCTCTTTTATTGCTTCTCCATCGTCCCTGAGGCAATTCGTGGTTTACAGCTCGAGGTGTCGGTGCCCCCAGCAGACAGGGAGGAAGGGCAGCCCCCCCGGGACTGCCAATGCCATCGGGCAGTCCCCAAAAGCCACTGCACCCCGCTTCCTGCCGCACACAGCCCTGCCCCAAAGGACCCTGGACTCCCCCTGCCCGAGGGCTGCTGTGGGACCCCCACGCCACGCTCACCAGCCCCACAGCAAACCCTCACCCAGAGCACAGGGACGTATTCTTCCTTTCAATGCACTTTTGTGCGCGAATGTGAGGTGGGATTTCCAGCAGGCTGCTCCACCAGCCACCCCTGCGCCAGGGAGGGGTACAGCACAGTCCCCTCTCCCTTTGCTGCCCTGAAGGGAACAGGTTCCCCCACAAAGAAAGACAAATCTGTTTCAGGGAAGACTTTGGATCATACAAAGATTTAAGTAGTGTTAAGTGACCTAGAAAACCAACTCCTGGATGTCAGCTTATAAAACTTCTAAATTAAAAAAAAAACCAACACCACCAAAACCACAAGGAAGAAGAAAAGACACAAGAGGTCAGTGCGAGGGGCGAGGGGCAGAGGAGCAGCCCTCAGCCAGCCCCGGCACCTCGCTCGTGCCAAAGCTCCCCAGGAGGCAGCACCCATCCCGTGTCCCCTCCCACCAGCGACGTGCCCCCTTGTCAGTTTGTCCGTCTGTCAGCTGGGGCTTTAGAAGTCCTGCAGCCGCACAATCAGATCCTCCTTGTTCTTCAGCAGGAACTTCTCACAGGCTTCAAAGGTGGAGCAGAAGTTGGAGGACAGCCCCGCCACGTTGCTGGTGACGTAGTTGAGGTACCCTGGCGTCGCCTGGTTGTAGTAGGCCACCTGTGAGGCACGGGAGGGGGTGAGTCGGGGCGTGTGGGGATGGAGCAGGGCTTCCCAGCGGGGTTTGTGAGTGGGGGATGGATGCAGCATCCCACCTTGCTCGACTCCTCCGACTCTGGCCAAATGCAGAAGCCGGAGCAGACCGTCTCCCCCCTTGTGAAGGTGGTGCTGGCGGGGTGTGTGGGCAGCGTCACCGACCGAAAAGCCACCACGTAGGGGTCCCTGAGGGGAACAGAGCCCGGTGAGCCCGTGCAGCCCAGCTGGGGGAGGCAGGGGCTGGGGCTGGTTACCCCAAGGGTGGTTACCCCTTGCTGCAGGGCTTCCGTCGGGATGCCAGGATGACAAAGTCCTGCGGCTTGTTCTCGTGGCTCAGCGTCTGGCTCACCACATGGTAGATCATGTCGTCGTTGTCTACTTGCTGGACGAGCTCAGCACTCCTGCGAGGCAGGAGGGGCTGCTCAGGGAAACCCAGCTGTGCCCCCAAGGCTGGGAGCTTACACATTTACAGCCCACCACCGTACCCCAAGTATTTTGAGGGACTCAAAATTGGTGTTTTCTGCAGCAAAGTGCAGCCATCGGCTCAGGAAATGCAGGCAAACGTCTCTAGGAGTGACTGTGGCTCTGGGGCAACACACTTGATCCCATGAAAGCCCAAAGGGATGTGCACAGAATCATAGAATGGTGAGGATTGGAAGGGCCTCTAAAGCTCCTCCAGCCCAGCCCCCTGCTAGAGCAGGTTCTCCTTGATCAGAGGGCACAGGAACATGTCCAAGAGGGTTTGGAAACCTCCCAACAAGAGCCTCCACACCCTCCCTGGTCAGCCTGGGCTCCCTCACCCACACACCAAAGGGGTTTCTGCTTGTGTTTAAGTGGAACTGTTTGTGTTCCTGCTCACGTCCATCACCCGCGGTCCCGTTGCTGGGCACTGCAGGACACTCACGCGTAGTGGCTGTCCCACTCGTGCCGGCGCCGCAGGTCGGACAGCAGGGAGAAGGCTCGTGCAGCGCCGATGCCCACCGACATCTCGATGCGGAAGGAGAGGAACTTGTCCTCCTCCAGCGTGTACATGCGCACCTCGGGGAGCACAGGGCAGGGGCTGGCACACGCGTGGCCGCCCCCGAGCCCCTGCAGTGCTCATGCCCCGGTGGCAGGGAGCAGCTCGGGGCGAGGAGGGGGGAAGGGGCAGGGCTTGGTACCTTTTCCTTCTCTCTGGCGAGTGTCCAGTTGGCTTTGGCTACCAGCATCTTCAGCGCAAAGACGTTGTTGTAGCTCAGATAAACCTGGGAGGTAGGGGGGCAGCAGGTCAGGGGCAGGAGGGGGTGAGGCCGTGGTGCCCGGGGGCAGGGCCCTACCTTGTTGCTTTGGTCCCAGGGCACGGAGAGCGGCACCTCGGTCTGCTTGCAGGAGACGACGTATTTTCTGTAGGAAAGGAAGAATTTCTCTTCTGGTGGAACACCAACCACTTGCAGACCCTACCCAGCGCTGCCCCCCCTCTGCTCTCTCCTCCATCCCCACAGCCCACTTGCTTTTTCCACTCACCGGTCCAGCCGAATTTTTTTCCTAGCGCTGGCTTCTCTGTACCTCCTCTCTCCATCCTGACACATGAGAAAAGCACGTTAGCTTAAAAGGAAAAGGGCCGGGGAGGAGGAACCCAAATACCCATTTTTGGGAGAACAGGAAAAACGTTCTGCAGTGAAAAGCTGGCCAGCTGCTGCCCCGGCTGCAGACTGATGCTGAGACACAAATCGTGTCCCCTCCTGGGAAAGAAACACCCCTCCCCTTCCCCCAGAAAGGCAGCTCATTTCAAAGAAAGCACAGTGCTTTAAAGAAGGCAGCTGCAGGGAGCCTGGCTCTGTCCATGGGATACTCTCCTGCAGGGAGAGAGCAGAGTCCTGGCTTTAAGGCACACAAAAAATAGCAGGGATGAGCCAAGGGGAAAGCAGTGGGTGTTTGCTTCGCTGCCATGCTCGCCTGACAGGTTTACTTAAATATTTGGATCCCAGCAAATGATAGATTGGGATGCTTTGAAAGGTAAAAACAACCTAAGAGGTTTGCATTCTTCCCCCTCCATTGCAGAAAAGGTGAGCTCGAACCTGCAGGCAGTACTCTGTCAAGCCTGGCACAGCCAGGCCGTCTCAGCTCTTCACAGGCAAGTGCTTGACTTGATTATTAGTCATACCGAGGAACTGATTTAATTCACTTGCTGTTGGGTAATTTCATCTCCACCATCACAAACCTGCAGTTGGTGTTGGTGTGAACATGAGAGCCATTGGGGCTGGGCAGCGTGTGCGGGTTCCTGTGCCTCCCCTGGCCTTACCCCTGGCTCAGGTGCCAGCATGGGCAGCGTGCGCGGCCGGCCCTCCTGGTCCAGTACCACGAAGGTCATGAAGGCGCTGTTGATGTGCCTGCGGCTGACAGACATCTCCATCTCCTGCCCGTACGCCTCGGCACAGACGCCCACCTCCATGCTGCGGGCAGGGAGAGCAAATCACAGAAACAGAGAATCATTTGCTTTGGAAAAGACCTTTAAGATCATCGAGTCCAACCCCTCCCCTCACACTGCCAAACCCACCACTACCCCACGGCCCTCAGCACCTCAGCTCCATGGCTTTGGGATCCCTCCAGGGATGAGGACTCCCCCCCCCTCCCTGGGCAGCCCAGGACAGGGGCTGACAGCCCTCTCAGGGAAAACGTTCTGCCTCAGCTCCAACCTAAACTTCCCCTGAGACAACTTGAGGCTGTTTCCTCTTGTCCAATTGCTTGTCACTTGGGAGCAGAGACCAACTCCCACCTAGCTACAGCCTCCTGTCAAAGAGTTACAGAGAGTGCTCCTATGTCCCCTCAGCCTCCTCTTCTCCAGGCTGACACCCCCATTCCCTCAGCTGCGCCCCACCACACTTGTGCTCCAGCCCCTTCGCCGGCTCCAGTGCCTGGCTCTGGACATGCTCCAGCCCCTCAGTGTCCTTCTTGTAGACAGAAGAAGAAGGGGTGAGGGTGTGGAGAGCTGCCGGGAAGCTGGGATGGGGACCCCCGTGCCACTGGCACCCACCTGTTTTTGAAGGCATTGTTGACGATGGCTTTGAGCACCAGGCGGTCCCCGACCTGTGACGGCCCTCGGAAGTGGAACATCTCGATGGCCCTCAGCGTGGGGTGGGCATGGCACAGCCGGCTGTGGGGCACAGGCGTCACTCCCAGCCCTGGCACCGCGGCAGCCCCACCACCCTCTGCAACCGAATCCGTCACCCCCGGATTTCAACCGCCAAAACCAGCCATGAGAAGGGACGACAGGCAGACCATGGTGTGAGCCCTTCCCTGGGGCCTTCCAGCACCCTGCACCCTGTACAGCATCAGCCAAGGCTGATGGGCTGGGGATCATCCCTTTGGAGGGTCCCTACAGCCCGTCTCTGGCGGCACACTGCCCTGGCTGTGTGTCCCCCATTCCGCCAGCTGCCCGGCAGGTCACCTGGCTGCGATGGTGGCCACGTTCTCCATCCAGGCCATGATCTGCCCTCCGAAGGTGTTGCCCTGATGGTTGGCGTGCGGGGGCAGCACCAGTTCCACGCTCTCCACTCGCGTCTTCCCCGCCGGCACCGCCGCGCTGCCGTCCCGCGTCTCCAGCTCTGCGTGTGGGAGGGGACGTGGGGTTCCACGTGCTGCCCAGCCCACGGGACCCTACTCCCGCCACCCAACCAGCCCTCGTGTCTTCTCTCCATGGCCACCCTCCCTCTGCATCAACCCTCCCACCCCCGGCGTGCGGGATGGCGGGGCTGAGCCTCCCCTCTGTGGCCAGAGTCCCCCGAACCCATGCCCAGTGCCCCACCAGGGAGTATGGGTGTCCCCGGGGCGTGGGGGGCTGCAGGACACGGTACCGGTGTCGCGAGGGCTGCGGGTGAGAAGGTCCTTCAGGGTGTCTTTGTGCACCAGGCGCATGCGGCGGCGCTCGGCAGCGATGCTGTGCTCGATCTTCTCCTCCTCCGTCTGTGGGCTCAGCGGCTTCAGCCTCACCTGCGAGGGGCACACGGGCTGGGGACAGGCCCACCACAGGAGCAGGCAGGGCCCCTTTGGGCACCGCAGCGCAGACGAGTGTTGGAAGCAGCCACGCTGCTGGGTTATATTAAAGCTACCAGAGGGCAAACAGCTCCTACAGCCAGATAGGGATCCCCTGAGAAGTGTCACACAGCAGGGATGGACACTGATGCCAAGAAGCCATCCTTAGGGAAGGAACGTCCCTACCCTCCCTGTGCACAGAGGGGACGGCAGCAGTGGACAGGTGCCCTCCATGTCCAGAGCCCCAACACTCCACACACAAGGGGTAAGGGACCACTGACCTGACCACCTGCAGATGGCCACGGAGCACTGGCACTTGCCACATTGGAGAGCCCCAGCTCAGCTTGTCTCCCCAGACAGCCCATTTCCTAGCGCTCCCCCAGCCGTCAGCCACCGCTCACCTTGCTGCCGTGGGGACCCTGGGCCACGAAGGTGGCATATGCCTTGCAGATGCTGCAGTGCTTCCCGCTGCACAGGTCCTCGTAGCTCACCTGGATGCCCACCTGGGAGAGAGCACAGCACACCTGAGAGCCCACTCTGCTCCCTGGGCACCCACATCCCTCCAAGCACCCTCAGCCCAGCCCAGTGGGAGGGGAGTGACAGGCAGGATCCAAGCTAGAACCAAGAGAGGACTTGAGGGTTTTGGTGAGGAGGTGCAGGGCAAGGGAGAGTGGGCAGGGCAGGAGTAAAGGCAGCAGGCACGGCTGGGTGAAGGCAGCGGGCAGCGCAGGGGCGAAGGCAGCGGGCAGGACGGGGCGAAGGCAGCAGGCAGGGCAGGGGTGAAGGCAGCGGCCAGGGCAGGGTGAGGGCAGCAGGCAGAGCAGGGGGGAAGGCAGCGGGCGGGGCTGGGGGAAGGCGGCGGGCAGGGCTGGGGGAAGGCAGCGGGCAGGGCCGGGGTGAAGGCAGCAGGCAGGGCACGGAGAACGCAACGGGCGGAGCAGGGGAGAAGGCAGCAGGCAGGGCAGGGGTGAAGGCAGCGGCCAGGGCAGGGTGAGGGCAGCAGGCAGAGCAGGGGGGAAGGCAGCGGGCGGGGCTGGGGGAAGGCGGCGGGCAGGGCTGGGGGAAGGCAGCGGGCAGGGCCGGGGTGAAGGCAGCAGGCAGGGCACGGAGAACGCAACGGGCGGAGCAGGGGAGAAGGCAGCAGGCAGGGCAGGGGTGAAGGCAGCGGCCAGGGCAGGGTGAGGGCAGCAGGCAGAGCAGGGGGGAAGGCAGCGGGCGGGGCTGGGGGAAGGCGGCGGGCAGGGCTGGGGGAAGGCAGCGGGCAGGGCCGGGGTGAAGGCAGCAGGCAGGGCACGGAGAACGCAACGGGCGGAGCAGGGGAGAAGGCAGCAGGCAGGGCAGGGGTGAAGGCAGCGGCCAGGGCAGGGTGAGGGCAGCAGGCAGAGCAGGGGGGAAGGCAGCGGGCGGGGCTGGGGGAAGGCGGCGGGCAGGGCTGGGGGAAGGCAGCGGGCAGGGCCGGGGTGAAGGCAGCAGGCAGGGCACGGAGAACGCAACGGGCGGAGCAGGGGAGAAGGCAGCAGGCAGGGCAGGGGTGAAGGCAGCGGCCAGGGCAGGGTGAGGGCAGCAGGCAGAGCAGGGGGGAAGGCAGCGGGCGGGGCTGGGGGAAGGCGGCGGGCAGGGCTGGGGGAAGGCAGCGGGCAGGGCCGGGGTGAAGGCAGCAGGCAGGGCACGGAGAACGCAACGGGCGGAGCAGGGGAGAAGGCAGCAGGCAGGGCAGGGGTGAAGGCAGCGGCCAGGGCAGGGTGAGGGCAGCAGGCAGAGCAGGGGGGAAGGCAGCGGGCGGGGCTGGGGGAAGGCGGCGGGCAGGGCTGGGGGAAGGCAGCGGGCAGGGCCGGGGTGAAGGCAGCAGGCAGGGCACGGAGAACGCAACGGGCGGAGCAGGGGAGAAGGCAGCAGGCAGGGCAGGGGTGAAGGCAGCGGCCAGGGCAGGGTGAGGGCAGCAGGCAGAGCAGGGGGGAAGGCAGCGGGCGGGGCTGGGGGAAGGCGGCGGGCAGGGCTGGGGGAAGGCAGCGGGCAGGGCCGGGGTGAAGGCAGCAGGCAGGGCACGGAGAACGCAACGGGCGGAGCAGGGGAGAAGGCAGCAGGCAGGGCAGGGGTGAAGGCAGCGGCCAGGGCAGGGTGAGGGCAGCAGGCAGAGCAGGGGGGAAGGCAGCGGGCGGGGCTGGGGGAAGGCGGCGGGCAGGGCTGGGGGAAGGCAGCGGGCAGGGCCGGGGTGAAGGCAGCAGGCAGGGCACGGAGAACGCAACGGGCGGAGCAGGGGAGAAGGCAGCAGGCAGGGCAGGGTGAAGGCAGCAGGCAGCACACCAACCTCCATGCTGGAGTTAAAGGCTCGGTTCACTTTGGCTTTGATGTTCACAACTTGCCCGACACTGCAAAAGAGGAGAAGGCACGTGCGAGTCACCAGGGGATGTAGGCCCGTGGGCATCCAGCGCACACACTGGCACCAGGCAGCTCCTGCCAGAGCAAACAGCTCCTCCAGCCCCACATGTGCTGTCCTGCACAGCTGGGGCACCCACGAGGCCTGTCCATGGGCCCTCGGCTGGCTGCAGCGGCAGCCCCAAAGCTGCAGGCACCTTGACTGCTCCCATCCCTCCTCTCCCACGCCTCTTGGCAGACACCTTGAGATACTGGGGGAGACAGCAGCAGGCAGGATTCGCCCAGGGGCATTTTGTGCCATCTCTCACAGGAAGTATCTGCTGGCAACAAACTGCTGCTGGCAGAGTCCAGGAGCTCTCCTCTGGGCCTTCAGTAGGCTTCAGAGTAAACATACAGACAGGCTCAGCTCTGTGGCCTAATCTACTCCAGACTGGTACTGCAAACGCAGCTTCTTGGCAACAACAGCAAGTGCAGTCTTCACCAAATGCATTATGAAATGAAGCATATTCCTCACCCCCTCAAAGAGGCCAATGCCAGAAAACTCAGTGCAAAACCAAACCCTATAACCACTGGTACAAGTTGGCACTGTAGAGGGCTCAAAACCAGAAGAGAGGAAGAGTCACGATGTGCTTCAGCACCGAGACATCCCCCTTGCCTATACGTGTGACTTCTGCCTTCAAATGACTGCAGTCTCTTGGCTACTTGACGCTTTGCACGTGGGCTCTGGCCGGAGCAGGGGCGGTGCGGGGCTGGGCCGGTGCCTGTGGATGACCCTGGGAGCAGCCCCCATGCCCAGCGGCAGCCCCGTGCCCAGCCCAGCATGCAGCAGCGGCAGGGGGTTACTGAGCAGCCTGGGTGCAGCTCCGGGGCCGTGCCACTCCGTGGGGTTAGTGTTCCCACCTCCCGGCAGCGCTGCGGCAGCGCGGCTGCTCTGGGGCCGCACACGTCCGTACCCGACACCGCTCCTCCCGTCCTGCCGCCCAGGAGGGCTTTTGTACGGCTGGCTGGGGCGAAAAGAGAAAACAAGATGAGGGGAGAGAGAGATGAAGGAAGTGGTGGTGGCACGGCGAGGATGGAGCAGGGATGCTCCGGCTGGGTTTGCAGCCAGGGCCATGCAAGGCCAGGGCTCCAGGCAGCCCCAAAGGTGTTGAATCCACTCTTCTTAAACCTCACAAGTATTAAATCCTCCCAGGAGGCTGCACTTCCACACAGCAGGGCTAAGGGATAGGGATGATGATGCCCAGCTGGGGAGCTGTTAAGTTAGTGAAGCCTGTGGTCTCCTCTGTGCCCGCAAGGACCCACAGCTGACATCACGACACCCGGTGTGAGATGGAAAGAGTGGGAGTGGAACATTTCCTGGGGATGACAGTGAAACCCAAGAGCCAATTGGGCTTCCTGGCACCACACAAATCAGTTGCCAGCCTGGGCTCCCCACGCCAGCCCTGGGTGCCCACACTGGTGTCTGTCCTCAGCTGGAAGCCGTGTGCCCTGCGTGGTTGGGAGCTGTGAGGCAGCGTGAATGCTGCGTGGCACGGCTCACTCAGCCAGGCCAGCCTTTGGCCAGCGGCAGCCCAGGGCACAGGGGTGCCAAAACCACCTCTGACAGCACTGGGCCACCTCTGCCATTGGGCCCTGTGGGCACCTTTGTAGGTGCAAAACCCTGTGCAGAAAAATGCAGTCCACTGAGCCCTCTGCGATGCTACACAGGGTACAGGGGCAATGAGAGATGAGCAAAGGTGGGGGGCAGCACCTGGGTGGTGAGGAGGGAGGAGAGCACTGTGGCCATGTAAGACCCACAACCGGCAGGCACGCTGCTATAGCCCCTTGCAGCGTGGCAGGCCGGGGGCTGTGCGCAGCGGGGTGAGCAGCAATGCAGGGGCAGGGACAGGGGACACCGGGGCAAGCCTGGGAGGGGCTGTTGGCCGTGCAAAGCTCGGTGTGGTGAGTCTCACGCCACGGTGCTGTGGGAGGCCGGGTGGGCTCTGCCGCATGCCAGCCACCCACCCGGCTGCTGCACAGGCACGATCTGCGAGTTTCCCAGAGCGCTGAGGCAGAGGCGCTTCTTGAACAAAGCCAGGGAGGAGCTGGGGCAGGGGGAAATACCGGGAAGCCAACCCAGCTGGAGCTCCCCAGGCGACCAGACAGCGGATAAATCAGAGCAGCTGGCCTGCAGCCCTGTGGCTGAGCTGGTGCCTGGCTGCCCCGGGGAGCCTGGCACTGCCACCATCTCCTCCCCTCCCCAGCACGCTGCTCCCGGTCCCGGCTCCAGCCCCGTCACGCACGTTGCAGCCAGCAGACCCCATCCGCCTCCCCCACGCACGTCCCGCTCTGCAGAGCAGAGTATTTACCTAATGGTGTGCTCAAAATAGATGTCATCCATGGAAGCCGTGACGCACGGGCAGCCGGCGTGTCTCTCGGCTGCAAAGGGAAAACACGGTGCCTCAGGGACCCGCGGCAAGGTGCCGGGGACACGCTGCCCCCATGGCCGGACAAACCCTTCCTCTGTCTGCTCCTGGCCACCTGCTACCTTTGCAGGGGACAAGAGCGAGGTTTGGGGTTTCTCCATCCCGTAGCAGTGTGGGTTTGCAGATGTTTGAGGGGTTTGGAGGGTGTGTGCTGTGAGTAGGAGGCACACTGCTTTCCCTCGATGCCTCCAGCCGTGCAGGCAGCTGATACCATCTCCCCATACACAGCAAGTATTTTAAAGCCATCTTGCTCTTCCAGCTTTCCCTTGGGACTTTGTTAACCTCAAACTGAAAAAGTGCCCTGAGAACTTCATCAAACTGCAAAATCACACCCGTGTTCCTGACATAAGCTCCTGGTGACACACGGGTGGCTCATCTGGAGGAGCTCAGCCCCATCCCTCAGAGCTCTCTCTGAGGCCATCAGCAACCTGGCCTCGCCGTGCCCTGTGCACCAGGCAACAAACAGGCAGCGTTTAGGAAGTAGCAGGCGTCAATTCTGCTCTTTCCCCAAGCAAATGTGCGTGCTGCAGCGCACGTCTCCTCCCCCTCTTGTCCTGCTCCCGTTTGCTCTCTAATTACTCAGTGAGATGGCATGACGTGGGGCCCCAGCTGGCGTCAGCTCCGGCTGCTGGACTGCCAGGCAGGCTGCTGGTGAGCCAGGGCTGGCCCCGGCAGGAAGGGATGGCTCTGGTGGGAGAGCATGAGTCCAGTGGGAGAGGATGGCTTACCGGAGAGGCAGGCGGCCGTGTCGATCCACTTGAGCAGCTGCCCGGTGCTGAGCTCGCCGCGGTGGTTGGTGTGGCAGGGCAGCACCAGCTGGCTCATCTGCACCTCGGTGGGGTTGCGGGCGGGCGAGGGGCTCGCCATGGCCCCCAACGCCTCCTCCCGCTCCCCTGGCTGCCGGGCACACGGCGGAGAGGTCGAGTCCTGCGGGAGATGAGAGCTCCATTTTACCCAAATCCCCTGAGCAAGCGGTGACCCACACACCCCACTCCCCATGCAGAGAGAGAGGGAACCTTGGCACGGTGCTAGGCAGCACCAGCACCCACCCAGCCCTCACCAACGACATCATGCCTGCAGCCAAAACGAACAAATATCCCTCTAAAAAGAGCTCTGTGGGTGATGGCTGCAGATGACCAGGCAATTTATCACACAACCCCACTGTTTCTTCCCAAAAACTGAGCAAAACCCGCTCCCAAAGTCTCTGTGAAGGAAGTTTGCCCCAGACAGCTTCATGGTCAGGGTGCTGCAGCACAGGGTGGGTTTGTGCTGGCAGGGCTTGTGCCCGGGGCTGGGCACACGGCGATGCTTCACACTTTCCACTGACATTCCCCTTTGCCAAAGGAAACACCAAAAGCAGCTTTTCCTGTCTGGTACAAGCAAGATGGGAAAAGCATCCTCAGTTTGAAGCTGTTGCACAGTCAGGTCTGCTCCTCCTCAGCTTGGCAGCTTGCTGGGCACAGAGCTGCTCCTGCCCATCACCCCGGCACGGCTGCGAGAGGGAGGCTGATGCCGCAACCATGCTGGCGAGAGAAATAGCTGATTAGATGTCAAGCGAGCCGTGTTACACAAGGGGTGAACTCGGTTAGCACGGTGAGTAATCGAGGAGCCACGAGGAGCTGTCTGGGCTTCCTTACAGCCCTTCCTTCCGCTTTCTGCTCCCGCCGCAGCCCCCAGGCACAGCACTTGTTGCAGGAGCTCCATGGAGGCAGCTTTGCTGCCCTTTGCTTTGCTCGACTGCTTTTTAAGATGGGTTTATGCTGAAAATGAAGCTTTCCCGGCTACCCTGAGCTCACTGCCTCTCAGAATAGCATTTTCCTCCAGCGGGTCTAACCTCTGTTTCCATAGCTACTGGTACACGACATCCCGGGAACGGCGCAAAGCTGAATGGGCTGCAAAGGAGGGAAGCCGAGGGCTGGTGCTGGGCCCCTGGCAAAGGGCCCTCGTCCCGCGGCCAGACGCAGCCCTGGCTGACACAGCCCATCCCAGTGGGCTCCCAACCCCTCTGCGAGCCTCCCGGGCTGCTTCCCAGCCTGCCAAGGTGCCTCCACCAGTACCACAGAGCTATTTCGAGAAGCTGTCTGGCTCGTACCCCAGCCAAGCCCTCCAAAGCCTTTTGCTGCTCCCGACGGTCGTTCTCCCGGCACTTGCCATCCTGAAAATGCCGGCACTCCTGCGGACAGCCCTGACTCCACAGTAGCCAGCGAGAGGCTGGGGCACTGATGGGGAGTGTGTGGGGAGCAGATGGGACCGGAGCTGGTGTGGGCAGTGGGTGGCATCTGCCCAGCACAGGCCTGGTTAGTAGCCACCGGCACAATGGGGAGCTCAGGGTTAGTGGCACGGCACGGGGGGTACCTGGAGGCCATTGCAACAGAAGCTCAAGATATCTTCCGTGACTACAATATTCCCCTTCACCATTTTTAAGAGACACCTGGAAAGGAGAAGAGTGGCTGCGGTTACAGCAAAGCCGGGGCGCAGGACACCATGTCTGTCCACGTGTGCCATCACACCCTGTCCCCAGCACCTCTCGTGGCAGCTGAAAGAGCCAAAAGGGAGAAGGACAGCCGCAGGGCTCATGCCTGCCATTCCTCAGGGGTCGGGCCCAGGCGAGTGGCAGCCACCCCAGGGCATCAGGGTGAGTGCAGGGCTCCGGGCCATGTCCCACCCCTCGCTCCATGACGTGGTGCCAATACTTTCCGTGTTGTTTCATGTGCCAGGGGCTGTGCCTCGATGCTGCTCTGCACAGCGTGGGGACACGGCCGCAGTCACAAGGCCCTCAGCCGCTGGAGCCCGGCATCCCCCAAGGGCAGCGGGTGCCCTTGGCTGCTCACAGGCTCCCCGGCCACGTGCGCTGGGGCCAGGTCCCAGCAGGGCACAGCAATAGCATTGCAAGGAAAGGCAGCACTGAGGCCACAGAGAAAGCAAGGAGGAGAGGCTTTATGTTTACAGCTTGTCTTTAAACACAATGCCAGGCCCTTGGCGTGCCCTCAGCTGCTCCAGCAAACGGCCCTCTCCCTTGCGGGTTCAGCCGGGCTGACGGAGGCAGCAGCTTGTTCCTCGGGGCTCGGGACAGACTGATTTTGGCACAGGGTCAAAAAAAGTGGAAGCTGCAGATTTGCCTCTTGCAGCATGAGCCCTTTGCAGGAGCTGGGGTATGGCACGGCGTGCACCCGCTGTGGTCAGGATGCAACAGAGTGCTCAAGCAGCACCACCGAGCCCTTCAAAGCCTTCCCAACCCCTGCTGCAGTAGCACCAGGCTTTGCTTTCCCCAGCCCCACGGCTCCTTCAGTCTTGCTGTTGAGGTTTGGGAGCTTGCTCGTGGCTCACCCACCCCTGCAAGAGCCTAGTGCAAGAGGTACACTCCTGTTTTGCAAGCTGGGTTTGGTCCTTGGGTTTGCTGTGTCACAGGCAGTGGACAGCTGTGGCCCCGTCACACCCCACAGTAGCCAACACAGGAGGGCACGTGGCTCAGGCCGTGCCTTGGAAACCCAAACCCTCTTCTGGCTCTGCAACCATATCACCTTGTCCCCTGGGTCAGGTTAGCAGGAAGGGAAAAAAAAAAAGCTGTCTGATTTGCATCTCCCCTATTTCTGAGGCGTCCTCAGCCCAGACCCTCAGCCTGGAACATGGGGATCTGCCCGGGGAGAGGAATTACCCCAGCCACGAGCCACAAAAGCCTCCAGAGACCCCCAACCATCCAGCCAGGGGGTGCTTATAGAGTATTCTGTTATCGAAACTGAGCAAGGAAGTGTCTGTCCTCATTAAAATCTTGAGCCTCACTCAACTGTCACATTTTTAAAGCTGTTGACTGATGCAGCCCTCGGGTCACCATGGCAACGGGATGCAGTACCCAGGCGATGCTGCTCGTACTCTGTCACCCCTCGAGTGACCCACTTCTACCCACAAAAAAAGGAAAAAAGTTTGCATTAGAGAAAAAAAAAAATCCTGCCAGCAGAATATTTTTCTTGCCTCCTGCCACACTTGCTACCTGCACTGCCGAAGGCGTAAGGAGCCCACAGAGCAAACCGGGGCAGGCGGTGGTGCAGAGAGGCAGAGGTCCCAACAGCTCCACAAATACTGTGATACAGGGACCCCACAGCACCCCACTGCTCGCCTGTCCCCTGGCACGTGGGTGTCCTACAGCAACAAAGCACCCACATGCTCTGGGGATAGTCTCTGCTGCTTAATTAGGGCAGAGAAGCACCAGCCAAAGGGAGACTCTGTCCCAGCCTCCCCCAACAGGTCCCACAGGTGCTGGGACACTGATGAGTGCGGATGCAGGAGAACAGTCGTTCCCACAAATCCTCCAGCCTGCTGGAAGCGGAGTGTTTGCTGATGGGAGTAAGAGATGAGAGTGAAGCCAGGGTGGGGGTCCTGGGTGCTGGGCTGGGAGGTGCTCTGGGCAGAGCAGGGCAGCCCCACACCTTCAGCTGCTCCCCAGAACTCTCCCACCACCGCCTCCTGAACACCTCACCTCCATTTTCCCTCTCCCAGGCCTGGTCTCCTGCCCCATCCCACCCCCTCGGTGCATCCTTACCCCTGCCTGGGAACAGCTAAAGAGAAAAGGGAGGGAGATGGGGAGGAGGCAAGCAGTGACAATGAAGTTCTCCTGGGGAATTATTGGTGTATAATTGAGCAATATCCATGGTAACAAGCAAATCTACACGCGTTAAAAAATTAACCTGACCTACTTTGGGAAATGCTGCCATCTCGACAGGGCAGTGAGGGCTCTCCTCTCCTCTCCTCTCCTCTCCTCTCCCCCCACCCCACCCCCCCCCCCCCCTCCCCCCCACTCCCCCGCCACGCTCAGCTGCCCCTCCTCACTTATACCCGNCTCCTCTCCTCTCCTCTCCTCTCCTCTCCTCTCCCCGAGCCCCAGCCCACCAGCCCCATTGCCAGCAGCGCCAGGGATGGGCCAGGCAGGCTTTGTGCAAGGGGAGACGTCCCTGCAGCGGGACTCTTGGGTGCAAGTAGTGGTGGAGAGGCCCAGCGTGGCCCAGCTCCATCACCCCATGGCCTCCAGGATGGAGCAGGGTGCCCAGGGTGAGACCTGTGGCACTCTCCTGGGTGCAGGGCACCGGCTCCTTGGCGAGGCCGCCAGGATGGTGTTCCCACCAGCACGAGAAGGACCGAATCACTGGGTCCCAGCAGGAGCACAGAAGGGTGGCTGGCCTGGAAGAGAGGCCAGGGCACCCTGAGAGTTGTATTTTTGGGACCAAATGTTATGCTCTCCCAGGGTTTCGGGGACAGAGCAAGGCGTGGGGCCAGGAAAGTGCGAACTGAGGGCCAAAGGCAGCAGGGGGCTGCAGGATGACTCCCCTTAGGAAAGGCGATGGTTTCATATCCATCACCCAGGGGAAACCTTTGCTCGGGGGACCCCTGAAGCCCTCGGATCCCTTTCCCCCACTCAGTTCAACGCTGGGTGAAGTATTGCCAGCCCTGGCTGTGCCCCCTGCCCCCTCCACGCCCCTGACCAGCTGCTCTCTGCATCTGTCACAAAGGCTGGTGATGGTTTGCCGGCACAGGGGCAAAGTTCCCAGGGAGTGTCCCAGGGGACAAAGGTACCACTGCCTCCAGCCCCAGGGGAGTGTGAAGCCACATGTCACCCCCTTTGTGGCTGCAAACACCTCTAGGGTCAAAATTCACAAGCGTGGGGACATCCAACAGCACTGACCAGCCCAGGCACCTTTGCCCTGCCACCCACAGCTTTCCCAGGGAGGGGACTGCTGTAGCATCGAGACCATCATGGTTGAGACCACCATGGTCAATCCCAGCAAGAGTAAGACCACAGTAGCAGAGACAGCTAGTGGAGATCATAGTGATATAGTGGTCTCCATCCTGGTGGTCTCCACTCCGGTGGTCTTGACTGTGCAGGTCACCATGGTTGAGACCACCAGGGTGGACATCACAGTAGTGCAGAGGTCTCCACTCCGGTGGTCTCCACTCCGGTGGTCTCCACTCCGGTGGTCTTGACCATGGTGACCACCAGGGTGGATACCAGCAGGGTGTCATGCCACCCACCCTGTCTGGCCACCCACGCTGCCTCGGCCAGCCCTGTGCATCCCTCTGCCCTCCTCGTGAGGCCAGCATTCCCCACAGCTCTGTGCCCACGCTTCCCAAATAACTGCCCTGCCCTTTTAAGTGAAAAAAGGCTGATTCAAGCCAGCCCCCCTGCAGCATCCCTCCCTGCAGAAAAGACCTGGAGGGAGTGATGTTGCCAGCTCTCACCCTCTGTCCCCAGCACAGCTGGAGGGTGCCACGTTTGCTTCGGAGAGCCGCCAGCGCCGACCATGATGGAGCTGACAGTCCCCTGCACACCCCAAGGGCAAGAGGGCATTGCCTGGGCGAGCAGGGGGCACAAGGAGCTTTCGCCCCACGTCCTCCCCCATCAGAGCTGCCCGGCGCCGACACAAGCCAGGACAAGCCACCGCTGCACCACTCAGCACGGAAGCCTCTGCAGCAGTGCCAGATGTTGGCTCCTGCTTACCCAGCCCCCAAGTCCCCCCTTGCCTTGTCCCCGCAGTCCCCAGCCCCTCACCTCAGCCAGAAGAAGCTGAGCATTTGCAGGCGGTGGCGGCGAGGCGACGGGCTCAGAGGAGACGCGTCCGGACACCTGCGCGCGCGGCCGGCACCAGGCGCGGGCGTCGAGGCCCAGGCTGGCTCAGGGCCCTGGGACGGGGCCAGCGCACACCCCCCTCCCGCTTCCTCAAATAGACACACGCACAACTTTTCTTAAGGTAGCGCTTGGCAAATGTGCTCTTGCCTGGAAAATGGCTGCTGAGGGAGCGCGTGCGGCCGGGGCCGGCGGCAGAGCCCCGGAGCGCGGCGGCGGGAGGCACCGGCACGCTGCCAGCAGCTCAGCGGGGCACGGTGCTGCTGGTTCCCTGCCGGCTCTCCCCTGAGAGCAGCCCCTGCGTTGTCCCTCAGCCCCTCGCACCACCTCTTCTTCTCCCCCAGCGAGGGGCACGGGGGTGCCTGGCTGCTCCCCTGGCCTGCTCCATGCCGATGGCACTGCGCCAGGCCCCGGCTCCTCCCCTGACACAGGTAAACTTGCCTGAAAATACCTGTTTTTTTTCCCCAGAGCCGCAGGCATCGTTGCTTGCCGGCAGGGAAAGCCTCTGCAAAACTTCTCCACAGCCACTCCAATCCACACACAGCCACTCCCTGGCCCTGGTGCCTTTGCAATACCTCTAGCAGGGCTGAGAGTAAGAACCTTTTTTATTTCTATATAAGAAGGAAATAAGACGCCACTTTCTGTGTCACCACGTTAATGATACGGCTGATTGGGACCGAGGGAGGTGTTGTTCTGTTTGTGCTGGATTTACGCAGTTTTATAAGTGAATCCTGGTCATCGATGAGTTTGATCAAAGCTCCTCAAGGGCACAGGCAGCACAAACATTGCTGTCAGAAAGCCAGCGGGGAAACGGTTCAAGAAATTCAACAGGAAATAAGGCTTCGCTTCTATCTGGCAAATAGTGACACTGGAGCACTGGAACTGAGCCAGCAGCTGTGGAGAGCACCAAGCATCAGGCTCTGCCACGGTGGGGGCTCAGTGGCCCCACGTTTAGGCTGGATATGTGAAACACTGGTGTGGGTGCAGGTGAGGCGGGACCTCTGTGAAAGCCAGGCCAGGCAGGGATGGAGCTGGTGGCCCTGCCCACGGTGATGCTTGCCCACAGAGCCTTTGGGGGATGCAGGAGGTGGTACAGTGCCAGGTGATGGAGATTCCGTCTGGAAGAAGATCAGAGCTGTCCTGCTTTGACCAGAGACTTGAACCCCACTGAGTGTTTGCTGCTCAGCTGCTGGTATAAAATCTGCAGTTCTCCATCAGCTCGCCAGAGACAGGAGGGAGCAGCCGCTCTGCTCCCACCATCTCCCCCCTTTCACACTTCACACCTAGATGTGATTAACTCCAATCCTTTAGGAAAAGAACATTTCCTCTGAAACATTTACCCTTATTTTAGGGACAGCAAATGAGATTGTTTTTCACCAAGATGGTTTTCTACCCGCTTGCAGCCCGGGTGCCCTGTGAGCCACTTTGCAACAAGCATCCTCCAGTGGATCTCCCCACCTTTAGCACGGAGGCCTCTTGCCAGGAAGCTCTAATGGATCTCTCCTTCCCTCCTTAGGACTGTTTGTTTCTGCAACCAGTGATTACCATCAAGAGAGATCAAGAGATTTGCTGGACACAGGGAGAATGATTCTTCCCCCTCTCTGAGTCAGAGGGAGCAGCACAATCAGGAATGCTTCAGATGCTTGACCCACACTCAAGCCTCCAAACAAAAGTTGCAAGGAGAGGGTTGATGTTTTCCAGGCCCAATTAGCATAATGCTGTAATGACCGCTTCCCCCAACCCTGGCTGCCTGTGTCCCTTCACCCCAGCACGGCTGGGGAGCGTGGGCCGGGCCTGGCCCAGCTGCCCATGAGCTCACATCAGCACAGCTTCCTCCTCCCAATCCATTATCCACCAGTTCTTTGGTGCATGATGCTCAGAGAGTGGATAATTAGCTAAATGAATTAACTGACATTCATAGTTGTAATTAGCAACCGGTTACAAGCAGCTATTCTCCTTGGGACAACTAAGATTTCTCAGGGACTGGTGTTGAAGTACAGGGAGATCGTTAGGAGTAAATACTGAGGGCCTGGTTTCTCCCCCTCGGCCATAAAAGCTGCAGCACCATAAACAAGGCTGAGTGAAAGCAGAGCAGGCTGTGAGATGGATTGGAAATGCTGCTGCTGCTCGGGAGGAGGAGAAGTTTTTCAGCCTCAGAGGAAGAAATCAGGGCCAGATGGGCGGCCTCCAGCCAGCAGCTCTCTCCAGCTAACCCTTCCCACCCTCACTTACTGCCAGGGAAGCCCCAGCAGCAGAGGCTGCTCGTGCAAAGCAATGGGAATTGGATGTCGTGAGTCTTAATTAAACCATTAATTACTGCAGTGAAGGGGGGAAGTGACCTATTGGTTTCATCACTTCATGGAGTGGTTGGAAGGGTAAAACTGCTGAGGGGCTGGGCAGCAGGCAAAGGGAGCTGTGGCATAAGTTAGCTTAGTGACGAGCTGTAGATTGTCTCAGCTCTTGCAGGGGATGCTGGTGAGTGTGGATGTAGTACTTGTGCAGCCACAGCTGACTCCAGCAGCCTCAGAGGGAGAGACACGCTAGGGATGGGGCTGCTAGAGCCTGAGCCAAGCAGCCCTCAGTCCTTGACTTGCCTGCTGGTGTGGGGAACCACAACACTGGGGGGCTTGGAGATGGTTTTGGGATGTTCCAGGCTGCTCCATGTGCTCCTAGCAGGAGCCCTGCTTCCCAGCTTAGGATGTGCCCACACTGCTGCCCACCCTCAGCACCCACAGCCCCCGGGGATTTGCACAGGAGACCTCATGCCCAGTGTGTGGGTAGTAGGGATGGGAGGCTGAGGTTTGAGGTATCCCTGGCTTTAGGGAGGGACAAGAATATCTTCCCCCAGTGCAGGATGATGGTGTGGTACCAAAGGTTGGGTTGCAGCTCTCTTCTTCCCGTTAAATGCCCCCTAAAACCTGCGCGTCAATGGGAAGAAGGGAGGGCAGCACTGCGGGCACTGCTGTGCAAATGCCACCCTATGGAAAAGAGGGAGGAAAAGGACACTAATGGACCAGCTTTGTAAATCAAATCAGCCTATCCTCTTGCTGCAAAACTGAGGACAGCCACACCACAGCTGCATGGCCCACCTGGGCTGTGGGAGGAAGCACGGGAGGACGGCCCTCCCAGCCATGCAGGGATGGGTGCTTGGGGGGGGTCTGCCCTGAACCTCCCTCTCACTCACCAATGATGGCATGAGGTGATGGCACCTCATGAGCCGGGGTCTCCTTCCCAGAAGGGCTCTGCCCCGGCTCCTGGCGCAGGATCAGGGCCATATGGCTCTGCCAGGAGTCCTGTTCTTGGCTCGTCCAAGCTGTCAAAGCTCTAAATTTTTCTGGCAACGCTTGGAGTTGAAAGGCAAGGGAAAAGGGAAGGAAGGAAAGAAAGAAAAGGCAGCTTAGCTCAGAAGTGAGGCAGTGGAAAAGGCTGGGCCAAGGAGCTGTCACGCCACCCTTTCAGCTATTACACACCCCGGTAAGTTCTCAAACACACAGGCTGCACAAGGTAGCAGAAAGGCTAATTTTTCTTTAGCTGCAGGCAAAAAAAAAAAATTCAATTACAAGGTAACCTATTTTTCAACTTCTCCGTCGGTATTTACTTAATTTGCTCAGGCCAGCTCGCCCGCCCCGCGCCGCAGAGGAGGAGGGAGGCCGGGTGCCGTCAGGCTGAGCTGGGCTCTGGCTCGCTGCGGGGCTTGCTTTGGTTTTACTTCAGAGCACATGTGGTTGGTTTGAGTGCCCGTCAGCAAACGGGCTGGTGCGTGACACGGGGCACACCGGTGCGGGGCCCGGCCCTGATGGAGACGGGGAGCAGCAGCGGCGCGTGGCGGGCACAGGAGTGCTGGGAGGTGCCAAGGCACGAGCCTGCTGCTGGTGGCTTGTTCGGGCAGGGACTGCTGGGGAGGGTCCATGGGGACTGAGACGGCCCCGGGGGTCCAGAGGAGCGGGGAGAGTCCAGGGGAGGACGTGGCGACAGGGACAGCCTGGAGGGGTGGGTACACAGGCAGAGGGCACCCGCGGGCACAGGGCACCGGGGGGAGCACGGGGATGGGAACACACACGGGCACAGGCTGCACGGCGACAGGGACCCCCACGGGCTGTGTGTGGGGATCACACGTGGGCACGGGGCATGGGAGCGGGTAGGGACACACACCCCCGGGCGCAGGGACGCTCCCGGGGGGACACACGGGCACGGGACCCCGCGGCCTCCGTGCGGAGCCGGCGCCGAACGCGCCGCCAGGGGGCGCCGTTGCTCCGAGCGGCCGCGCAGGCCTCGCTGCGCCCCCGCGCCCCGCC
>WBNH01000945.1:0-10938 GCA_013401255.1 Urocolius indicus
CCCCAGCACTGCCAGGTCTCTCAAGTCCCTGGATAAAGTCCCACACAGCAAAAAACAAAAGCAACTTAACAACACTGGGTTATGCTTGTGGGGAGATAGGGAGCTGCTGCATGATGCTCATCATCCCTCTCCCCTGGCATAGGAAGGAAAACACCCCACAACACACGAGCTCCTTGGCTGAGGTGAAAAGGAGGGATGGAGCAAAGCACAGCCCTGTTTGCTGCCCTCCAACCTCACCCAGCTGAGGGGGTTTCAAACTCCTCCCTTTGATCCTCACACTCCTGGTGCTGCAGTTGGGCTTTTGGGGTGGGTTTATTTGTTTTTAGGTTGGCCGGGAGTGTGGGGTTTTTTTCCCCCCCTATCCTATTTTTAACCCCAGGTATGTTCATGTTTCCTGCCCAGGTGGCTGTTTCAGAAAGTCTGACCACAGGGCTCAAGTTTCTTATCAGCATCTGCAAGGGCAAGAAACCTGGAGAGACTCCCTCCCTCCTGCCCACTGCACTCAGACCCAACCCCTGAGCCCAAGCCCCATGCCTCCAGTAAATCCTTTCCTTTACCAGCAAATTGCTCTGGGTCCCCAAATGGCCACTCTTGAAGCACTGGGATCACCCATGGCCCTCCTCTTTGGAATTAAAGCACCTAAATGCATCCACAGCCCAGCACCCAAAGCACTGTTAAAGGGAGTTAAGGTCCTAAATGACTTGTGACACTGGAGGCCTTGGGGCTTGTCATTCAATGGAACATCCCTGCTTATTAAATCCTCTTTTCTTCCTTCTGAGACTGCAGCTTCTGTCTCCTTAGCCTTGCTTTTCCAAGGAAAGGAGGCTCCATGTGGGATAAGCCAGCACCCACCTCACGTGGCAGCTGAGCTCACAGGACCTTTCTGTCCCATTTGGGACAAGGCCAGAAACCCCAGTGAGCTGCATGGACACTGGTGATGTGAGAGACCATCTCTTCTCTCCAATAATGAATGACAGAACATGAAGAAACGGGTTCCAGTTGCACCAGGAGAGGTTTAGATTAGAGATGAGGAAGGACTTTCCCCCAGAGGGTTGTTAAGCATTGGAACGGGCTGCCCAGGGAGGTGATGGAGTCCCCAGCCCTGGAGACGCTCAACAGACACATCACTGAGGTGCTGAGGGCTGTGGGTGAGTTCAGTGCTGGGTCTGGCAGGGTGAGCTCAGGGCTTGGACTCATTCTTAAAGGTCTTTTCCAACCATAATGATTCTGTGAGCCCAGCCCTTATGAGACATGACAGAACCTCTGCAGCCCCATAAAGCAGACTGGCTTGCCCACAATGTGAGTGAATGCTCTCCCAAACCAGGCCTGGGACATCACAGGCTGCAGCCAGGCTGGAGCAGGGTTGGCCTTGGGGCCAGGCACCTGTAGCCTCCCCCAGGATGCTGCCAGCCCCAGTGGTACCTGTCTCCATGGTGATCATCTCCATGCAACCACTGCACAGCTTTCATAGAATCACAGGATGGTGGGGGTTGGAAAGGAGCTGGAAGGATGATCCAGCCCAACCTCCCTGCTCAAGCCGGTTCCCCTAGATCAGGTCACACAGGAACGTGTCCAGTTGGGTTTGGGAAGCTCCTGAGAAGGAGCCTCCACACCCTCCCTGGGCAGCCTGGGCCAGGGCTCCCTCACCTCAGCACCAAAGCACTTTCTCCTTGGGTTTAAAGGAAACTTCTTGTGTTCCAGCTTCATCCCATCACCCCTTGCCCTGGCACTGGACACAACAAAGTGCTGCCCCAACCTCCTGACACCCACCCTTTAGACACTTACAACTATTGCTGAGGTGCCCCTGAGCTCAGGCTTCTGTTCCCCAGGCTGAGCAGCCCCAGGGCTGCAGCCTTTCCTCCTCACACACATGGTGCAGCCCCTCAGCATCTTGGCAGCCCTGCACTGGCCTCTCTGCAGCACTTCCCTGTCTCTCCTGAGCTGGGCAGCCCAGCCCTGGCCACAGGACTCCAGCTGAGGCCTCCCCAGCTCTGGCAGAGCAGAGGGGCAGCACAAGCTCCCTGGCCCTGCTGCCCACACTCTCTTGCTGCCCCCAGGCTGCCGTTGGCTTCTTGCCCACGAGCCCACGCTGCTGCTCAGGGGCACTTTGTTCTCCCCCAGCACTGCCAGGTCCCTCTCCTGGAGCTGCTCTCCAGCAGCTCCCCCCCAGCCTGGGCTGCTGCTGGGCTTGTTCCTCCCCAGCTGCAGGACTCTGCCCTTGCTGCCCCTCAGCAGCTTCCTCTGTGCCCAGCTCTCAGCCTGCCCAGCTCTCACTGCCTGGCAGCTCAGGCTCTGGGGAATCAGCCAGTGCTCCCAGTTTGGTGTCAGCAGTGAACTCCCTGAGGGTCCCTCTGTCCCCTCACCCAGGGGGTTTATGAAGATGTTGAACCAGGAGTGGCCCCAGAACCCATCCCTGTGGCACCCCACTGCCCACAGGCCTCCAACATCTTTGCTGCTGCCACCCAAGGAAAAGGAACTCAGGGGGCAAAGGGCACCCATCAGGCCCAACAGACTGGCTGGGGGGCAGCTCATGGGTATTCCTCTGAGCCAACAGCACCAACAAAAAGCCTCAGTGTCCCTCCTCAGCACCTGAAAACTCAGATGGGTCAGGAAAGGGGAAACTGAGCATCACTCTGGGGATGTGGCGAGAAACACTGGGATGAGGCACTCCCATCGCGCCCCCCCCCCCAACCTCCTTCCCTGCCCCCTCCCCAGGCTCACACAAAGCTGACTTATCACAGCAATTAACACACATGCCAATTAAGCAGCAGCAGGTGCTGGTTAACTCTGTGCTGAGTAATTCACCCCCAGCTCCAAGGAAATTGCCTGAAATTGGAGAGAAGAGCTGAGGGAGCAGAGAGAGAGAGCGACTTGCAAATGGGGGAAGGAAGAAAAAGCCAGGAGGGATCTCAGCTGGGAGATGTTTGCACAAAACAAGGACTCTGAGGGTGCTGAATGTGCAGCTCCAAGGGCTGGGGAAGGGAGGTAGGAGAGTCAGTTTTGTTCTTCCCAGTCTTTATCCCTGGTTTGGTGTTGAACCAACCATCTCTCCCTTTGCCATCTCTGCTCAACAGCCCCGTGGTTCTCTGTGTGTGAGGAGGGGGCACCTGCAGCCTCACAGCCACTTTCTATGGCCATTTTGCTATTTTTAACAGACTTTTAGGAAGGAGGCAACTAAAGAGGGATGTCATAAAGTCAGCAGCACCAGGGCTGCTCCTCTTCAAGGCGAGGAGGGAGGTTAAACTGTCCTTCCTTCAACCCCTACCTTGCAGAGCCTTGTGCTCTCAGCACGGAGGCAGCTCAAATAAACCCAAAGGGAAGATCAAAGAGAAAAGATGGAGCCAAAAAAAAAAGGCTTTAGGAAGATAAATAAAGGCAAATAAAAGCATCCTTTCCAAAAAAATACCCTAGATCTTCCTTTGGAGCCCTGCATGGCCTTGCTCTTCCCAGCCCAGCTGTGTCTGTGCAGAAAGGTGTTACAGGTGGCAAACTGTGGATGGGCTCATGGTGTGGCACCGGTTCAAGAGACATTTCCCCCCATCTCCAGCCCCCAAACTGGGGCAAACAGCCCCAGTTGAGGATGTCCTTAGCCAAAAGGGGAAACCTGCAAAAGCAGCTTCAAAGGACAGCTGGAGGCTGGGGAAGCAAAAGAAGGGAAAAGGGAAAAGCAGAATAAAAGTATTTTCCTGTGAAGATGCTGAAATGTGGCTCAACTGATGGAGGTGATGGGAGGAATGGCTGAGAATCACAGAATCACTGAATGTGGAGGGTTGGAAGGGACCTTTAGAGCTCATCCAGCCCAACCTCCCTGCTAAAGCAGCTTCCCCTGGCTCAGGGGTCACAGGAACGTGTCCAGGTGGGGTTGGGAAGCTCCTGAGAAGGAGCCTCCACACCCTCCCTGGGCAGCCTGGGCCAGGGCTCCCTCACCTCAGCAGTAACAAACATAATGGCAGGGAATGTCCCACACTGGAGGGAGAACAGCAGGCAGCAGCCAGAGAGGAGCAGAGCCCAGCTCAGCTCCTGAGTGCTCTCCTCAGGACAAAGCTCTCCTTCACCCAGCACGGGCAGGGACTCTCCCAAACATGGGTTTAACCTCACTTGGCTCCATCAGGCCAAGGGCTCAGCTGAGAGAATAGGTCTGAATGCAGCAGGACAGGGGGGGTCCTCCCCAAGAGGCACTCACCCTTGGGAACAGGGCAGAGGATGGGACTCAACTGTGACCAAACCAGCCCAGTGGGACCAATGTTTGGTGGGGTTTGAGGTCTATAACCACACAGACACCTTTGCCCATCCTGGAACAGCTCTGGGTGAGGCAAGAGAGCTTCAGCCAGAGGCATGAGACAAAGAGTCGAGGGAGGGAGGGATGATGCTCTAGAGGTGGTGATGAGGTGGCTTGTGTCAAAAAATACAGGATCAAGGGAGCAGGGGACCAAGGGACCAGCAGGACCAAGGAGGTGATTGTCCCCTCGGTGCTGATGAGCCCACACCTCGAATGCTGTGGCCAGTTCTGGGCTTCTCACTACAAGAAGAACATGGAGGTGCTGGAGTGTGTCCAGAGACAGGCAACGAAGCTGGGGAAGGGTCTGGAGTCTCAGGAGGAGCAGCTGAGGGAGCTGGGGGTGTCCAGCTGAGAGGAGACAGGAGCGGAGGTTGTAGTGAGCTGGGGGGTTGGTCTCTGCTCTCCAGTAATGAATAATAGAACATAAGGAAATAGATTTAAGTTGCACCACAGGAGGTTTAGGTTGGACATCAGGAAGAACTTTTTTCCTCCCAGAGGGTTATTAAACATTGGAACAGGCTGCCCAGGGAGCTGGGGGAGTGCCCACCCCTGGAGATGCTCAACACACACATCACTGAGGTGCTGAGGGCTGGGAGTGAGTTCAGTGCTGGGCTGGGCAGTGTGAGCTGAGAGGTTGGACTCCAGGAGCTTAAAGGTCTTTTCCAACTATCACCATTCTTTGATTCTCTGACTCTGTGATGCTTTGTGGGTGGCCAGAGCAGCCCCACTGCAACGGGGACACTGCAACCATGCAGCTTTCAGCTCCAAGAGCTGTGAGCCGAGTCCCTGGCAGTGCCCCACGCACAGCTCAGACCCTCCAGCCACTGCAAGAGCCTGATGAGCTTCCAAAGCAACAGCAAACAGAGTCAAGCACAGCTCAAGCCTCCAAGCTTAAGCTTCTCAGGTCTCACAGCAGCACAGACTGACACAGGGCTGNAAAAAAAAGAAAAAGAAAAAGAAAAAGAAAAAGAAAAAGAAAAAGAAAAAGAAAAAGAAAAAGAAAAAGAAAAAAAAAAGAAAAAGAAAAAGAAAAAGAAAGATGACAAAGTGGAAACATTATTGTTGCCAAGATTTACATCAGTTTTAGTATTTTTTTGAGCAGCTAAATAACATTTTTTTTAAAAAAACAATACTGATCCCTTTAGAGAATTGTCAGCTACAAGCACTTACACATGTTCTCCTATTCTGTTAAAATAAGGTTCTAATAATTCATAAGAGACTACTGAAATTATACAAGTTGCCAATCTGTGAGAATTGCTTTTGTAATATGGCGATTTCATCATTAAAATAATTATATTTTTAAAATTATTTCCCCTCACAGTCACCATTTAAAAGTAAACTGTGTCTATTATTCTTGAATTTCTGATCACTTTTCTTTCATGTAATGGGTGAGTTGCTATCAGATGTTTGGCAGACTACAACGCAAATTAAGTTTTTTAGTCTATGGAAATATCTATTAACCATACGCATTTCCCAACTTCAAAATGCATGCTTGAAAATTACAGTTGATTAGTCTCTTTGTTGTGAATTGCAGAACAAAAGCTGAAAATCCTGCTCTGCTTTTCATTTATTATATCAAATAATGATGCAATTCCATCATTGTATATCATAAAAAGGTGTGTTCGTGTTTGAAGAACACAGGGTCCATAAGGTTTAATCTTCAGTCTTATGTAGGTTTGTAAATCGATTCCTCACTAGATGCTGTAACTCTTGTGGATTGAAGATAAACTGCTGAATTCCAAGGGAATACAATACAAAGAAAACCATTAGCCCTGACAATTCATAAACAAAATAAAGAACATTATTCACTCTTTGTTCTTGTAAAAGAGTACCCAGGTTTCAAACACTAAAAAGGGTGTTCACATAAATCATTGCAATTATTTAATCAAAATGAGTTTGTTTATGAACAAATGTAAGAAAAGAAAAAGGGTTTATATCTTTATAAGAAGTAAATAGAAGGAGGAGAGGTAAGAGACCTTCATAGTAATCCCAATAGCTATGTAAATAGCTATCTCTTTGTTTTCAGCCTTTTTTCTTTTATTATCTCAATCTTGCTGACCTATTTCTTTAAGGAAAAAAAAAAAAAAGAGAGTGTCTGAAGCACACTGAGTGCTTGTAGGTCAGAGGTTCCCAGCATTTGTGCACCATGGTGACAGTCCCAGAAGATTTTCAACCAGTAAGAGTTTTCACAAATATATCATGAAAATCTTCAGGTTGTTGGTGGCTAGGAGGGTTTGGGCTTATTTTAGGGATATTTTTTCACTACATGCATTTGTCTTCAGCCTTTGTGAATCTGCGATTCCCTGGATTATTTGGTTGCCTAGTCCTAGAAATTAAAATATATTTTACTTTTCTTTCTGTGATATTAAAAATGCATTACAATGAATAATATAGTAGGACTGTGTATAAAACTAAAGCTTCTGCATCTCTTTTAAATGTTTGTTCCTTAGCAGAGATTCTCTGAGGGAAACTTATTGAAAGGATGAACAGTAATTTAATTTTTTATCATAGCATTAGTGGCAAATAAAGGAAAAGGGTACTTTGCAGGACTGAAGAAAAGGAAAAGATATTTATCATGGGAAAATACTGCATCCAGGCTGAATGTCTGACAGTTCACATTCATTTCTATTCAAAGAGAGGCAATAAGGAGATTAATATTCAGAGTCTAGAAAATTTCCTATTTATGTCAGTCAGTAGCAAATACTAAAGTAACTTAGTGTCAAAGTGTACTTAAAAAGTACACAGTAAATAGATGAAAACTTTTGGGAGAAAAGCGGTTATCAAGAAATCGTTTTTAAATTCTGAAAAGAAATATAGTTAACTAATGGTTTCACCAAGAACATTCAGGAAGAATGTTAAAAGTAACGAGTGAAATCATCAGCTTACACATACCAATGTTACTGATACAGGGAAGGCTTGCACTTTATGGAAGACATCCTACAAAAACTATTCCAGGAATCTGACAAATGTTCAAAGTTTTGAAATATCATGCCACATTACTGTAACATTGTCAGGAAAAATTAAGTGCTGTTGTAAGCATAAGTAATTACTGAAGTTAATGAAAGTTTAGTCATGTATAGAATTCTTCAGGTACCATTTGTGAATCATTTACTCACTAATGCATAGCTTTTTCTGATACCTGTGTATACTTGTACATAACAAGAAATGGATCTTTGTACACTGCCAAATTGCAGGAGAGATAATAGCAGTAACATTCATCTCTCTTCCCAAAAGAAACTATCAGTCGATATAGTGGAAGTCAGAAATAAATAGAATTAACGTAATTCAGTATTTCTCTTTTTTTTTTCAGATATCTTATGAAATTACATCCTTTATAAAAGCAAACAGACAGTTTGTTTTCAGCAGATCAAACGAAATTATTGTGGCACATACTGTCACTCTGTTTCTGCCTCACAAGTGCTTTCCCAGTTTGTATTTGTTTGCAGAAAAAGTGGTTACATTTTTGTCTTCAAGGTTATCTCAGACCAAGTCCAAAGATGATTTCGCATTTTTCTGAGCTACGCAGAATTCAGCAAGAACACACACCAATATATTGTAATATAGCAAATTGTGAATAAAACACTGGAGTTTCTGGAGTACTTGTTTAAAAAAGTTGTGTTCTTAAAAAAAGAATAGTGAATCACTAGTGATTGTTGTGTATTGTATCAATTTCTCCCAGTTCTAGTAGCTGCATGTCTCTTTTTCTCTCTCTCCTTTACTCACATAACACACAGAGACAAAAAATTAGAGCAAAATTATTTTTCTGTTTAAAATTGTAATAATTCTTATGCTTTGTAGTCTTCAATAAGAACTTGGCCAATGTCTAGGAATCCACCTAATTTGCTAAAATAAACTAAAATGTCTTGCACATACTGACCCAAGTGAACTAAGACCTAGAAGAAATCCTTAATGTAGAAGCCTTGACAGGAGAAAACTATGAACAAGAGTATCCTTTATAATGACAATTTCTATGTGAAGTGCTTGCAATACAGAGATGAATTTATTAAAGTTCCATTTTCAAGCTGAATGCACTGTTACAAGGTGTTACTGTTTTTTATTTTTGTCTTTGTTATTATTCCAAGTACAATAATCTCATTGGTTGGGGAGCAATGATAAATTAAAATTGTATAATATTCAAAGACTGTAAGTATCAATAATTAGTGAGTGCATTTTGTCATCCTCACAGTAAATCACATACAAAGCAATGCAGTATAAAAAAACAATGGACCCACAAAGTTTGCCTATCCTAAAACCCAACTCCATAAACAAAAGACAGAACCTGACATTCTTCAGGTCATTTTTAGCAGCTCTGCTTGAGTTGCAGGTTAACAATAGCATGACAAAGTCAGTCATGGAAAATGCCCTATAGTCTACTACACAGTATGGAAACGTGTCTCAGCCACATCCAGAGGAATGGGAGATTTGTAGGTCAGACCTTACCAATTATGCATAACTTGGAGAGAATGTTGACTTCAGAACACTGATACTTTCTATATAGCACCTGACAGCTATATTACTGCTATTTTTTTTTCAGCTTCATGGTATTTTGAAGATCCTCAGCTTGTAATTTAGATTATTAACACTTTGTCATGAGAGAGTAAGGGAAGGAAAGAGCCCACTTCTGCTTTTCTCAGAAGGACTGTACCCAAAAAAAGAGTGTTTAACTAAAACCACATCCTTGTCTAATGTAATTCTATCTAAATTAACCAGAGTCAAAGCCTAATACAGAAAGATCTTGATCATGAAACCATTATTATGGTTGCATTTGTCCACTCAGTGTGTATTTTGTTTATGTATGTATAGATGCAGTTATGAGTTGCATGAGCACAAGACAAAACCAGTCAAAAGTACAGTATACACTCTAATGATTATGTTTCATACCATGAGACTAAACATCACAGCATAAGTAGAAAATATCACAGAAAACTTCTTTTTGTGACATGAAACTGAAAAATTCTTTTGGTAATGAGAAGCCTAAGAAAAGAAACAGTTTTACAGTTTTTCTTTTTTGTTAAGAAGAAAAGTGAAATCAATTTCAGAAGTAAAACTACAGGTCACAAGAAGAACAGATGAGAAGCAGAGACAGATGAAGTAGTTGCACAGAGAAATGTACAGCAAACCTATTTTGTGAAAGCACTTGAAAGCACTTTCAAAAATAACAATGGTCTCCAAGGATTCCTGATAGAGCAGTCTCACATTCTGCAATTTGCACAGAAGACTCTTGGATACAAGCAGCATCTTGAAATGTCACCTTTTTTCATCTCTAAACTCTCCAGTGAATGTCCATCTAAGCACCTGGGATCTTATGGCAACAAAGTTGTTCATCTTTTTGCACCTGGAAGAGTAAACCTCATCACTTTATCTTGAACAGAATTTTATTATGGGTACCCAGTACCCATAATACTGGAGTGGTGGACTGGAGTCAGAACTTTTCTGTAATTATGACCCAAAATGTAAAATTCAAGTGTTAATACTCTGTAATGAAGACATACAGGAGGAGAAGTAAGTTCCTCCAGAATGGTGAGAAACACAAGCAGGTAGTTTTGCTTTACAGGTTCAGAACTTGTAAATAACCACTCACCCAGTACTGTTACCCCGAGTAAGCAGGCTGAAACGCCTGCATTTCTGTTTCTTTTTCTCTAAATAAGGAATAAACACACTTTGAAGCCAAAGGTAGTTTCTAAGATGTATAATCAATGTATACATACAATTTTGAGGATATGACTGTTTTGCAGGCACTAATTTGATATTATGGTATTCCAAGCTGTCATTCTATTTTTCCTCTTTAGTACTTACTGGTAGCTTTTTTAGACATGTGAAATTTTGAACAGTCCACAGAGCCAAAATAAAGCAGGATTCGTGGGAATAACTCAACATCAAGAGCAATACAGAAAAACACTATAGAATTGTGAAAAAGAAAACAAGATAACAGATAAGTAATGAATTATTATTCATTATGCCTCATAAAACAACTAGAGAAATGTGTCTCCCCATCTGCCCAAGAGTTGTTTCACCAGGAAGTAAATGTAAAAAGAACAAGACATCATCCCATTAAAATGGTGGAACACAATCAATTACTGTAATGTGCTCTGCAAGTCAAAAGTAGAAAGTGATTAAATAAGGAATTATATTCAAGAGAAGCAAGAACTGAAAAGTAGATGATCATTTGCTCAGGTGTGGCATAAACTGCTGACTGCCTCAAAATGAGATAATGTGTTCAGGAGAAAGCTTGCTTAATGGATCTCACTTGGATGTAAGATCCTTTGCAAGGTGACCCTTGGCTCTGATCTAGTTGAGTCACTCATATTCTCACACTGCAAGATTAGCTCACACTGGAAATCAGAAGCACAGCACTTTCCCAGTTTCCTCTTTACTGCAGAAGGAAAAGAAAATGATGGGAAGAAAGGGTCTGATTGCTTATGGTTGTGATCCTCAAGCCACTTCAGTCGTGCTGCTGGGAAAGTGAGAACGGGATGTGAGATGGAAGTGAGGCTTTGGGAGAGGAGGAGGACTGTAGAGCGGTCCCTACAGGCTGCATGCCTGAGGTGGAAGTAAGCAATCACTACACAATTAGACCTATCATCTGGTTAACCTGTCACAGGAGACTTCAAATTACAGTCTAGCTCTTTAATAAGATCCTCTGGAAAAAAAAAAACCAA
>WBNH01000947.1:0-38354 GCA_013401255.1 Urocolius indicus
ATGATGGAGAGTGGTTTAGCGATAACTTCTGCCAGCTTTTTCAGCACCTGCAGGTGTATCTTATCAGGGCCCATTGATACAGGTACATCCAGATAGCTCAAGTGATTCTTTACCCACTCCTCACCACTTCCTTCAACCTGACTTCCTCTGGAGTGTGAGGGCTCCTGAGGATGGTGTCCAGCAGTATAGGCAGAGACAAAAAATGCATACATCCCTTGTAATGTGCCCTTGCACTGTTTCTGGGAAGATATGTACCATGAAAGCTTTTATTCACTTCATGTGTTCTAATGATATAATGATAGATTCTAAATAACGTGGAGGAAAAGGGAGAATTAAGACAGGTGAAAACTTTACACTGACTTCATGTTCTCACTGCTCAGATAGATTCATAGAATCATAGAATGGTAGGGGTTGGAAGGATTGTTATAGATCATCTAGTCCTACCCCCCCTGCAGAAGCAGGTTCACCTAGATCAGGTTGCATAGGAATGTGTCCAGGAGAGTCTTGAAGACCTCCGAGGAAGGAGACTTCACAACCCCTCTGGGCAGCCTGTTCCACTGCTCTGTCACCTTCACAGTAAAATAGTGGAACTTTTTGTGTTCCAGCTTCATCCCATTACAAGTTATCTTCACATGGAAATTATCTTCACTTATGAAATTAAACATAAACAGAGCTGCTTATTTATGGAATAATAGTTGGTGTTGGCTGATGTGTCGTTGTTTGAGCAACTGAGAATTCAAATCATGCACACATGCACACACACACAGAGACACGCACTGCAGATCTGAATACTGTATGAACCTTTGGATATTCACTCATATCTAATACTAACTTTTTGTACTTTGATCAACATACTTGAATTCCACATAGGTGTTTATTTCATAAATTGGGAGGAAAAAGACAAGTGACATGACTAGTATGAAACTACAGAATGATCAATTGAATTGAACTAGTATGGGGAAATGGAGAACATAAAATTAAAGGACTTATTTTATCCTTTAAGAATAGAATTATTTTTCTTTCCATTTATGCAAGCTATAATTTCCAAGGCCTTCTTTCAAGTCATGAATATTTTACCCAAAGCTCTCCCTGAGAGGGAGAGAAACAGCTTTTCTACCAGCTGGTGCAGGGTTATATTTGGCATATGGAGCCTGGATTCAGTTATTGACTTAGAAGCCCATAAATACCCCCTTAACAACAGTGCTGTGTGTAATACATATCGTTGGGGAACTCCTTAACACAGATTTCTAAGGTATCCAGCCTACTTGTCTACTAACAACACAGTACACAGCAAAGCAGAAGACTTGAATTTATATCAAGCTGATAAAATCCTGAGGCTGATAGAAGCTGAGGAGTCTTCAATAACAAAATAAACTCTGGGAATTTGTTTAATGAAGAAGGAAGCTAAAACCTTTTTACTAGTCCTTAGAACCATTTTCAACTCATTTGAATGGTGTATTACTGAGAGATGTTGAATTAATAATGCTGAGGTATGACATACGCTTTTATGCAAATCACATACACAGTACAACCAATAACAATACAAACTTTATCATAACAACAAGTGGGATACCACAGAAGCCCATTTCCTTTACAGTTTCAAGTCTTAAAATGATTTAGTTGAAATTAAACACTTTTTTTTTTTGTTTTGGCTGATCAGGCAATGAAAATGATTCTTCAGAGTTAATAAATTCATTCTTCATGGTAAAATTACTTGTAAAAATGCCTTTTTTTTCAATATTTGCAGATTCTCTTGTTCATTTGCCTGATAAAAATAAGATAAAGCCTGTATATGCTTAATAGTTCCACGACTGTGTTGTGCAGGCATGTAACAGCTGGGATCTATCAATGCCAAGCGATAATTAAACAAAGTTGGCAATAGAATGCTGGGGAAAGTTTTGTATGCAAAACAGAATCATATATCTTCTGTTAGGAAGTTTCTTGTGGGTGCATGAAAAATGCATTCAGATGAGTTTTTGAGTTTTTTCTTTGTTCATCATTTACTAGAAGTAAAGAAAATTTAAATCCATTTAAAATGGGGATATCAACTCCAAAAACCATTAAAATTACAAAGGTCAGTCAAGTAGTAGATTTCCCAAAAATTTATCTTATTTAGAGGATTAGAGCAAAAAATGACTTCTTAACAGTATCCATAATTAATCAATTTTGCTTAATTTCCAGTCTGGCAAAATGGTTGTGTAAACTTCATAATAAGCTTTGCTTAAAGGGAATAGTACTGACTCATGCAGAGTGTCCACACATAATTAAATATTTCAATCAAAATTCACACTCCGAGAGTGACATACATTGAGTCGCAAAATAAACTGGCAGAGTAACCTGTATATTTTTAGACTCTATGTATTTACATTTCTAGGCCCTTAAATGTGGCTGCTCGTACTATGATACTCAAAGCCAGATACTAGTTAATCCTGCTGTTGTTTCTAAAGTTAGATATCCTGAAACGAAGACATTTAGAAGTAACATTCATGTGACAAGTACTTACAAGGAAAGGACAAATACCTCACAGTGAGAGAAGGAAATGAAACTTTCTGATGAAACTACTGTGAATAGTTTGGTCATCTCCAGCTAATAACTATTAATTTTATTGACACTACACAGGACCATAGGATTGAAACCAATATGCCAGTTCATCAGCCTGTATTGCAGGTTACTGTACTGAAATGCTTTGAAAAAGAATAAATTACTTGAGAAGAATTCTGAGTTTTTGAGAGTAGGACTTTATTACTTGCTTATTGCTATGGGAAAAGGATAAATCCATTCTGGAGTTATGCTAACTTGAAAAAAAGTCTTGAAGATTACTGTGATGTAGACCTATGTTCTTGACTATTGCGCAACTTTTAACCCTCTAAGTCAGTTCAAGGTGTCTTAGAGTATCTATTCTTTAAGTAAGAGAAAAACGAACTCTTCCTTCAACCAGACACATAAGATAGCAGCTACATCTATGAATAAATTGAAGACTTCCACCACTTGGATTGTCAAGTTATCTGCCTCTCAGAAAAGTGGTAATCTTTCTACCTCGGCTTTTCTTTTTTATTTAATTACAGCTGAGCATCTTGAAAACAAGGAATATCTAGTGCAGAGATTTTATACTGTGGGTTTCTCATTTCCTTCTTTTGTTCTTTCCTTTGTTTCTGGTCATGTAGTCTTTGACCCAGTGTGTACTCTATCTATTCTTAGTATCTCTTACTAATTGTCATCAAACATACTTGTCACTATTAGGTCTACAGTAACATGGAGGATAAACATTTCAGTAATATTTTCTTATTGCCCCAAGATAATATGAAAAAAAAGCAGACAATAAGTAAATATAATCCCCTTTGAATTTAGAACATTACAAAGCTTACTAGAAAGTCTTAAAATGTCCAGATTTTTAAAAGAATAGTTCTAAGACCAGTAACTGAGAAACTTTATAATGGGTGTATATTGTTACATTGCTGATCTTGGAATATAGCTTCAAAGTTTTTTAGTCAAATATATGTTCTGTAACTGTATCACAGAAGAATATCACAGTCTGTAAAGTATTGTATTTAAAGCTTCTCTCTGCCACTAGACTAAAAATGTTTCCTGGGGAAATGTAGCTGGTTATTATTGTGGGAATAGAGTGGTCACTGAGGTGAGATTAGGTAGGAACTTTTCAATGCAGATCAATACTGGCAATTCATTTGGGTGGATATGAAATTTCCAGTGTTAGTCCATTAATGTTGAAAAAGAGTAATGGAAGATCGGATGCAGAAACAGAAGCAAAGGGAAGGCAGTGATAAAAGCAAACAATCTCCTGTATATTAAAATGGGAAGGGAAAAGGAGCACACAAAAAAAGCTTTGGGTGTATAAGTAATTTCCATGTATGTTAAACTACCAAAAAAAATTCCCACTGTTAGAAGTGTGTGCCGAGTTCTCTGATATGACAATGATCCCATGTGAAATCCTCAAGCAATTATTATTGTAATTTTGCACTCTTTTCCTCCTGCATATACAGTGGTGAAGTAGCTAGAGACCACTTTAAAACAAAAATGCAAAGTGAAAGAAAAATTATTATCTCTCCATTTGCAATAAGATATAGACATATAGCGTTTCTTTATATAGAGCTGCCTGTGGTCACCTTTCATATTGCTGTAGATTTTTTTTTGTGTTATAAGATAGACCTGAGTATTTATGCATTCAGTATTTGCAGTTAATGTGATTTGTAGATTTCAGCAGCAGGAAAAGTGAGCATTCCAGCAAATGGAAGCAGAAAGTATCTATAGTACAAAAGATAACTGCAGTAAGAACCACGGACTGAAAGCAATAGTATATCATTACGATCCTGAAATCCCTGGGTTCTTTCTGTTAGTTAATTCCTTGTAGGCCGGTGACTTATATGTAGTATGTAGTTTTCACAAGGCTTATATGGTTGTTTATGCTTATGCCTTTACAATGGTCAGCAGAATAAGCACTGCACTGGGGATAGTACTGCAGTACAAAAACTGTTCTTTAAACACGGGCCTCCTTCAATACTTAAACAAGCTTGTCATTATATGATGTGGTGAGATGTTAATCACTTCCTACAACTTTTACTTTTTAGAGAAGTTAAAGCAATTTTAAGCTGTTTACATAATCCATGGAAGTAATTAATTTTATGGAACCAGTCAAGGAAGAAGAAAGCTGTTATAAGATGGAACGCTCCTCTGAAAAATAAATCAAAATACATGTGTTTTTCTTGATCTGACCTTATTCTTCTGACTGTCAAAGGAAAATCTTGCATGAATATCAATAACAGAAGAGTAAGATATCTACATATATAAGCAAATTAGCAAAATCTTGACCACATGAAGAACTAGCTGGTAATAAATCACAAAGAATAGAGCTAAATTTTCATTTCAAGTGGGAATACTCTCTACATGAGTTCAAACTTAGTCCTGTAACAGGATAAAATATCCAGCTTTTTCTTTTCAAACTCATTATGATTAGTGACAATTGGAAAAACCTATAGAAACATGAATATCTGAGGAACTATCTGATCACTTCAATTTACTCAAATATTTTTCCAAGGCTAAATTCAGATGATAGAAAAATCATACCTCTCCAACTGTTTCATGAAGATTTTTGATAGGCTGTTCTTGTATCTTTATGTCACAAGCCTAATAATGAGACTCTCATTCTCTAATGAAATCTAACAGTGTCAAATGATTTTTTGGTGCACTGTTTTGTGAACATAAGAAACTGCAATGATGTTAACTCCTATAATGAGACATTAACTTCTCTGAAACTAGCAGAAGTGATGGTGCGACATCAAGACAAAAAATCTTCTCCACAAACAGTCTTGCAGAGCATGAAATGTGTCAGGAACAGCAGACTAGACTTTAGGATACATTTCTCTGCTTTCAAGGACTATAGCTTTGAAGGATAAACTAGTGACACCATTTTCTTTCCATCTTGTTGTAATTCATCATTGCATAACACAGCAGTGCCACTTCCTCCTGTAATGAGTGGTTTCTGAGTATGCTTTGCAGAGCTGCAGTAGTTCATGGGATTACCATTCACTGTCTCTTCTCTGTATGTCTTCTAGGTAAGGTTGTATGGGGATACATGAAAGATTGTGTGAACTTGCTAATTACCTATGAGATAATGAAAGCTCTCCAGTACACAAGAACCATTAGAAATAAGGTTCACATTATGCAAAGCAGCAATTTAGAAGAAATAATTCATGGCCATAGATATAATTTAAAATATTTTAAATATTTTTTTTTCTCATTTGAAGCATTGTAAACTTTTAAAGAAGAAAAATATATATTGTCAAGGTAAATAAAAGATTTAAGTGACTTGTTAGGAATCAATATGAAAAAACAGCTCTGGTTTTGCATCAACAAATGTTTGCAAAGGTGAAAACTTCATATATTTTTCTATATTTTTTCCTTTTTAATATTTTTGTCTTTAAAGAGATCTGTTTCTTTAAATCTTCCACAGTTTCTGAGGTATTTTTATATTTTTCACTCAAATCTAACTAAGCCATGACTGACAACTTCATACTGAAATATTAACATTGTTGTTCATATGTAATTATTTGTTGCAACAATAAAACTTTTTTAAAACATTGAAAATTGACTTCATATATACTTCAATAAGCACAGTAAGCATTATTTAAAATGAGGACACAGGTTATAAGTCTAAGCAACTAAATATACCTTCTTCCTCCTGAGGAAAACATTTACTCTAAAGCTGCCTTGTTTATAAGAATTTACCTAAAGCAAAGTACCTAATCTCTCTTTGAAAAGCAGAAAATGGTTAATACAAAACATATTCTCTTCAATCATTATGTTAAATATGGCTAAATGTCTAAGTTTCAAAATCACCTACAAAACTGCAGTGTCTTCCTTCTGTATTCTGCTCAAACTGATTTGGCAGGGATGAGTTGCCAGATAAGATGTTTGTAACTTGTGGGATGTAATTATTTCTTAAATTTGAAAGGGTTATATTACACTCTAGTAATTTGCCCTGGGATTTTTTATTACACTGCTCTAACTCATTCTTTATACTACATTAGTTTGTAAAACAAAGATAATGGTTGGAAAAGGTCTTTCAAATCATCAAGTCCAACCACTAAACTAAACTGTGTCCCTCAGTACCTCATCTATGTGTCTTTTGAATATCTCTAGGGATGGTGACTCCTCCACCACCGCCCTGGGCAGCCTGTTCCAATGCTTAATAATCCTCTCGGTGAAAAACTTCTTTCTGATATCCGATCTAAACCTCCTTGGGTGCAACTTGCACCATTTCCTCTTATCCTATCATTTATTACTGGAGAGATTGACCCTCACCTCTCTACAACCGCCCTTCAGGCAAGTGTAGAGAGTGATCATATCTCCTCTCAGTATCTTATTCTCTAGGCTAAACAACCCCAGCTACCTCAGCCACTTCTCATAACACTTATTCTCCAGACCTTTCATCAGATTCCGTGCCCATCCCTGGACAGGTTCCAACACCTCAATCTCCTTCGTGCAGTGTGGCCTCACCAGTGATGAGTATAGGAGGACAATCACTTTGCTGATCATGCTGATCACACTATTTTTGATCCAAGCCAGGTTGCCACTGGTCACCTTGGCTACTCGGTCACACTGTTGACTCATGTTCAGTCAGCTGTTGATGAACACGTCCCAGATCCTTTTCCTCCAGGAAGCTCTCCAGCCACACATACTCAAGTCTGTAGCGTTGCATGGGATTGTGTGATCTGTCATTTCACCTCATTGAAGCTCATACAATTGGCCTCAGCCCATTTATTGTGCTTGTCCAGGTCACTCTGAAGAGCCTTCTTGTCTTTAACCAGATCTACACACTCGTCCAGCTTTGCATCCTCAGCAAATTTAGTAAGAGTGCAGAGCACACATCCAGAGCACTGGCAAATATATTAAATAGAACAGGCTGCAACACTAAGCCCTGGGGAACACCACTGCTGACCAGTGGCCTATGGGATTTAGCTCCATTCACCATTCACTCTGTGAGCCTGACCATCCAAGCAGTTTTCCATCCATCAGAGTGTACATCCAACCAAGCCATGGGCAAATAGTTTCTTGAGAAGGATGATGTGGGAGAGGGCCTTTCTAAATTCCAGAAAGCCTTACATCCACCATCTTTCTCTCATCTGCTAAGCAGGCCTTCTTGTTATAGAAGGAGATCAGATTATTTAACTTTCTGTACTCTGATGTAAAGGACAAATAAGCCCAAAGAACCCAAAAGTGTAGCACATAGTTAGTTCTGAGTATGTTAGTCTAAATTTTACTCTATTTACCTTATTTTTAGACTTAAGGACATTTGGAAATCATGGTTAAAAGCTGCCAACTTTTATTTTAAATTAAATCATGAATAATTAAATATCTATCACTTTCACAAAATATGTCAGCATGCATTCTCAACTTCCAATATTTATAGGCCTTAAAATATACTGCTTTTCTGCTTTAGTTTTTGCTTAAAAATCTTTAGAATCACTCTGCTAAAATAACCACTATTTTCAATATGCTTTGTTGACATCTCACAAAGTCAGATATTAAATGCACACTTCAACAGAAAAATGAGACGTATCTTAAAATAAATAGTCTGTGTGAAAAAAAAATTACCATGCAAATAGAATATAAATGAGCATAAGAGAGAAAGGAGCTATGGTAGAATACATTTATAAAATAGATAGAAAAAGTAGGTCACAGAAAGGGAAAAGAATAGACACTGTTTTTATATGATAGACAGTCTTATCATTTATTTAGTTTATAATTTATTTACAAGAGCATTCATGCATCAAAGATGATATAGCTTATTCAAAAACAGATGGAGACTTGATCTGCCTGCACTCCAGGAACTCTGTTACAAGATCATTCAAAAATCCTAATCATTGTATCAGCAGCTCAATTTCGATCTCTGAAGCAAGATCTCCTTTCAGAGCATGTGAGGAGAAAAATGAGAGAGAGCTGTTCCACTGAGTTGCCATGCCTCATGAATCACTTTTTGATTCTGAGAAGTATTACTGAGTGGTGACAAAGATAAAAATCACATGGAACAGAAAAGGGCCAAATTTTTGCTTGCCAGATGCTTGCTTCTGTAATGAGGCTATGTATGTAAAAAGTACATTTAAGACTTTTTTATTGTTGTTTCATTGGACCCTACTTAAGCCAAGTACTTTGAGCAGACATAAATCCCTTTAACAGCAAGAGTACTTGGTTATATGGTAACAGTTAGATATATATTTAAATGTTTTTCCTGATAGGAAAGCATTGTGTCATCATTTGTGGTAGGGAAGAAACGATATGACTGTAGATAACTCTGAAATTAGGTTCCAAATTTTAAATGTACCAAATGCCTGCCATGTACAGCTTTTCATAAATATTTACATTTTTAATTTAAGGCTGAATTATTGTAATTGAAGTCACAAGTCAAATTTCAGTACTCCACTGTGCAGTCAAGAAGTTACTTCCCCAGAATATTTCTGGAATTAAAGAAGAGGATGACATATTTTCAATAAGCAAAGATCATTTTACTGAAAAATATATACCTAAAATGGCTTAATTTTCAAATACTGAAACTGAAGGTATTTAAATAATGATTGAAACAAATGTTCTGTTATATTATATATATATTATGGTTGTATGGTCCAATCACAGTTATAATCCATGTAAATAAATTGAAAATAATATTGCAGTGACTGACTGGAAAATAATAAATAAATTGTGGAAATAATAATGAAAAACAAGTACTAGAAAAACAAATAATAGAAAATGATATGTTGTTTTTTTTAAAAAAAAATCAAATGATTCCTTTCAATTATATTAAATCTAGTATTTTAAAGGGAAACAGTAGCTAAGTTGCAGCAAATTGTAATTCATTTCCCTATTGGTAAAGACAAAAATCTGCAGTAGCAAGATAATAGCTCATCATCAAGCCAAACGGCTCTTGTAAATCTGGCTGTTCATCTAGGATCAACATGTGGTTGCTTAGTCTTTTGTTTCATATTATGAGAGTTGAGGAGAGTAAAGAAATACACATTCATCATTATGCCTTGTGTAAAAGGCCAACTGCAGATTGGAGTCTTCATGTCAAGAGGAACATAAGAGGCCACTAAAAAAATATACGAGGAAGACACAGTGAACAGGCCTAGCAAAACTCTATCCTCCCTGGTATAGTATCTTTCTTTATCTTATGGGAAACTATTTCCAGGTCAGTCAGGGAATTTCAAATGTCTTATACAAGAGGTTGTAATGAAATCCTGCCAGCCTTCAAAGATTAGGTTTTCTTTTAAAGGATTGTCAAGAAAGAACTAAGATTTACTGTATGGTCCAAACAGTAATGGAGTCTGATAGCATGTTAAAAATCAAAACATACAGTGATCACTGATGGCAAACACAGGATTGCAAATGATGCCATAGCTCTGGCATACTGTATACTGACAAATAATGTCCTATGTCATCTAGAAGCAACACTCAATCATGCAAAAACTTTTCAAATGTTGTCAGGAGTTATACTACCTTGACTATACCAACAGAAGTGTGATTTGAGAGAATCATTTGACTCTCACATGAACAATGTAGGCAGTGTCTTGCATCTACTGATGTCAGTCAGGGGACTGTGTGTCGGGGGAAGAGTGCTGTCAGTCTGTCTGTTCTGTCGATACTGATCAAGGGTGTTTGGAGACAGAGTGTCATAATATCAAAAGTAGATAATAATACAATATTCACATGAACTTTATGTCTTCACTTAAATGGCTTATACATTAGATTGAAGCTGTACATGAAGGACTTGGAGATCAATTTTACTTCAATTATTGTCTCATTCAATTATTACTCGGCAAAAAAATAATTTTTATGATTTAAAGAAGAGAGACTGGCTACCTCATGCTTCAGGTGTTCCTTCTTGTTGAAAAAAAAAGAATAAAACTTTAAGATTACACTGCTGAATGCTACCTTGCTCCCCAAAGGATATAATCGATTCTAATTGACTTATGTTCCACAAAATACATATGCAAGGAGTGTCTTTATTAAAAGATCTTCACTTAGATTTCTAATTATAAGCTTGTTTACTATAGTAGGATAGAATCACAACTGCTGGACATAGATTGTTGCTGCTTCAAACAATTTTTTTTAACATACTATACCCTTCTATAACTGTAAAAATAAAATTTAAACCTAATAGAACTTCAATGTTTTTCTCATTAATTTCTCAGAAAACAATCTATTATATTTTTCAATCAGAATAATTGATATAAAACATTTTGTCAGATTGTTTTACTATTTTATACACATATTCAATGTGAGATTTTTTTTTGTTGTGCAGTTATGCATCTCTTTCTCACCATAGAATAAATGTTTTTCTTACATTTAATGTTTTCTTACATTTAACATTTGCAGTACTTCTTGCTATAGAGCTGTTTTTCCATTCGATCCTGAACCATCTATACTACCACTACCGATGTGTAAAATCTTTTGGTTTGCGTTCTTAATATTTGTCAGAAAAGCTCTCTTAGGAATGTGCAGTCCTTGCAGCCCCTTTTCTCACTTCTTTTCAAGTTTAACAGGTCAACACTTGAGATTATCCACTAACTGCTGACAATGTTTTCTATGGTTTAAGCCATAACAGAACAAAGGACCGTGATCAACCATAAGTATCAAGGGCTTTTGTAACCTCTAAGGACAGGGAGGGCTCACTCACCACTTATGGTTCTGTGCAAACAGACAATATTGCTCAATTTGGAGAAGAAAACTAAATTTGATGTGCTGTCAACCAAAATATAACAAACAGAAATATTGTACTGAAAACAATACAGAGTACTAAAATAATGAAAAGTATCATCAGATGCTTTAAGGATAATTTAAGAAGCATTTAAGAATGCTTGAGAGTTGGGCAGAGAGAAACCTCTTGAGGTTTAACAAGGACAAGTGTAGAGTCTTGCACCTATGGAGGAACAACCCCATGCACCAGGACAAGCTGGGGATCAAACTGCTGGAGAGCAGCTCTGCAGAGAGAGATCTAGGAGTCCTGATTGAAAACAAACTAACCATGACCCAGCAATGTGTCCTCGTAGCCAAGAAGACCAGTGGCATCTTGGGATGCATCAAGAAGAGTGTGACCAGCAGATCAAGGGAGGATCTGCTCCCCCTCTCCTCTGCCTTGCTGAGCTCTCATCTGGAGTCCTGTGTCCAATTGTGGACTCCTCGGCTCCAGAGGGACAGGGAACTTCTGGACACAGTCCAGCAGAGGGCCACCAAGATGATCAGGGGACTGGAACATCTTTCATATGAGGAAAGGCTGCTGGACTGGGTCTGTTTAGTCTGGAGGAGACTGAGGGGGGATCTGATTAACATTTACAAATATCTAAATAATGGGTGTCAGGAGGTTGGGGCATCCCTTTTTCCTATGGTATCTAGCAACAGGGCAAGGAGTAATGGGATGAAGCTGGAGCACAAAAAGTTCCATTTAAAAAAACACGTTTTACTGTGTGATGGAGCCCTGGTACAAGCTGCCCAGGGAGGTTGTGGAGTCTCCTTCCTTAGAGGTCTTTAAGACCTGCCTGGACATGTTTTTGTGTGATCTGATCTAGGTAGACCTGCTTCTGCAGGGGGTTGGACTGGATCATCTCTAAAGGTGTCTTCCAATCCCTACCATTCTACGATTCTATGAAGAATCCCTTACCCTCATTCCGCCCTTCTTCCTTGGCTTGGGCACCTGATGCGAGGTTTTTTTATCTGGTCCTACCCTGAGCAATGCAGCAGGGCAGTGAATAGGTGTTTCAGTCCTTTTCCAACAGCTCCTGTTGCTTGTCTCTCTTCAGGGCAGGTGAACGCCTCACTGGTCTTCTGTACACCAGCACTGAGTCATTAACATGCTGGACAGCCCTGCATGGGCTACTCCAGTGAGACGCTGCCGTTTATTTGCTTTGGGACATAGTCCAAACTGCTTGCACTCTCTGACACAGGATCTGCAACTATCGTCCCCTCTGGTACAGGGTCTCTACTTCTCACTGTGGGCTTCAAGGGTCTTTCTGGTCTAGCATTGCTCCATTGCTTCTCTGACTGTGAGGTCCATGCAGCTACATCCATCTTGCCCTACCCTTTCACCTCCTCATACACACTACAAATTTGCCTCTGAAATAATGTTGGCAGAGGCCTCAGATGTGCCTGGCCAGGCTGGAGGTGGGTCAAAAACTCAGAGGTGGGCGAATTTCAGGAACTGTTTACTGGGCAGCACTGCTGCTCCCTCCCTGTGTTACCAAGCTAAAGCATCTCCACAGAAAACCCATCACAAAGGTAGAACCAACTCTTTAGTTTAGAGAAAGATACAATACCTCCATCTTCTCACTTTAACTATTAAATTGATGATTGGAGAAGAGTGGTGCTTTGGGGTTGGTTTTTTTGGGTTTTTTGTGGAGGTTTTTTGTCCCTAAGAAAATATTACAGTTTTAATAGCTTAGGTGAATAAAGAGTTGGAAGCATATCATTTTAGCCTATTATTTACTGAAATTCCCTAGTAGCAGACGCAAATATCTTTCAACTACATTTTGAAATCTTACTATTTGACTTTATAATTGTAAAGAATGAATGCTGTCTAATATCTAGAAATGCCTATATGTTTTTTTTTGTCTCAGTATTGAACTAAAAGAATGCAAAAACACTAGAACAGAAAAGCTTCTGTAAATATTGTCTTATTTTTGAAATTTATTTACTTCAATCATGCACTCATTTTAGTGGTGCTCTACAAAAATCTTAACATTTTTGTTGTCTAAAATTCATCCCCCAGAAGGTAATCTAATATTTTTTCATCTTTATTTTAGTTCTACCATTGCCATCTTTTCTTTTGTTATTATTTATAATTAAGAGATATAGTTCTAAATTCAGAGCACATCTACTGAATAATTGTAACAAATTATTTCTAGTCAAATCTTAGATGGGAAAAAACTGTTGTATTAATTTAACCTCTCTGTAGTAATTAATTCAAGAGTTTTCCACAGTAAGGAAATTATTCTGTAATATATCTGCTAAAGGTTAGATTCACTGTATAATATATTTATAATGAATAATTAACTTTTATATATTTGAGTAATTATGGTGTTGATACATTTATTCTAAATGGTAACATTTAGGAATCCTAAATCTGATTTTTTTTTATTATTATTTTGAGGAATAAGTATTTTTCAAAATTGAACTAATAAAAAAAACAAACCTGTAGATAATAACTTTTTTAAGAGCATTTTAATACCAAAAGCAGTAGCTTTGGCTTCATTGACTTTAATATTCCAAGACTAAAACCAAAATAAAACTCTAACAGTGAATGAAAAGCAGGCAAGACATGGAACAGAGTATGTTATGAGTGAAAATTTAGTGAGATTTGCATCTTTATCTTTCAGTTTTATGTGTTCATATCTGAACAAATGTGCAGATATGCATTTAAATGTTTGATAATTTACTTGATTTTTTTTCTGCATGGATTTTTTAGCTTTCTCAAAATGTATTGCTTTTTCATTTTATTCCTGCAGTATAAGATGTCTTAAATAACTGTGCCTCTCCTTGATACTATGTAAACTTTGCAATGCTCTTAACTCTTGAAGATTAGGCATTAAGTTCTGGGCAGTTGAAGATATAGTTATCCTTAAGCTGAGTAGATAAAAAAACAAGGTATGAAAGCATAGAGATCATTTTAAAAAATGTATTTTCAATGCACAAATCATTGGGTTTCCTGACCCGTCAGAACAAGCTGAAGGTTTTACTAATGAAATATTGATTGTTGCCAGTCCTATGACAGTGGCATCGCTTAAGACAGTGTAAATAAGCAACAGCTCAAGGGCCAGACTCACCAATATTGAAACAGGTATGTCACAGTCATTGATCTGGGACTCATTAGGGTGCAGACTGAACATTACTGTGTAGTCATGCTGGTGAGATGGATCGCCATTTGCAGATGGAACGTGAGTGATTTTACTGTCTTTTCCTGAGAAACATATGCAGTTTTTCAACAATAGGGAGATTTGTACGTACACAAATCACGTCTATTATGGAAAGGATATTTGTCTTGGATCTCTGAGTTACTTTAAAAGACTCTTTGGTGATAAACCCTGAAGCAAGACTGAGGCAACAAGGTTGCAGTTTCAAGCTGCAAAGCAAGAAATTGTAGCACGTTGGATTTAAGGAGACCTTGCTCCTTCCTGTAATAACTGCTAAAACAGCGTTTCTTTGGCATGATGACTTTCAGTGGTACATAGTATAAGGTAATTCCTGAATGCTCAAAAGTTATCAAGGAAAGTGAGGATCATTATTTTATTCCTACTTATCCTACAGAAGACAACATTTTGAGAATACTCTGAAGGTAAATAAGGATGCACAATTTAAACATTGCAAACCAGTACTCTGTGAAGCTTGTTAGACTGTTGAAAATTTGAAGTTTAACTGAAAGGCAGAGCATCTATGACAATCTCAGTGAAGAAAAGACTTCGCTAGCAGGCTGGCCCCACGTTTGTTACGAGGCGTAGCAGATTACCCTTTAGCTTCTAATTAGGATGAACAGTGTGATGTTCATAAGTGAGTTAAATATTACAGCATTCAGAATACTCCTGAGTTTGTAGCAGTTCCAGATGATTCTTTTTTCTTCATGAGAGAGCTTATACTTCCTTGTAAACATGCCACAGATGGCCTCAGGGGGTTCTTTATTGAATCCTTGACTAGAGAAAACAATTCATTCCCGATAGAAAAAACAATAGCCTGCCTGATATTCAAGCTATGCACTCTACAAGCAAGCTGAATTCTGACTGCTATTTTTCAGCCTAGAAGTTCAAAACTATTACTCTGGAACTGGTACAAAATATTCAATAATTAATTCCTATACAATCCTTATGGTTTGGAACTTTTTTGGGTCTTTGACTTTAACTATGATAACAAGTCTCATGATGACTAATTGAAACTAATTACTTCTTAGCACAACTTAAAGAGAGTGAGACAGGAGGGAGAAATCCATAAAAATCCCTCTGTAGAATATATGAGTGGGTGTATTGTGCCTGAGTAGCCATGTTACTAAGTACTTTGAATGCTCTTTATAATCTTGCAGCCCTAAATATTCTGAACAAAATATCCACACATATAATTTAACATAAGCTTTTGTTTGAAGCTTATGATTAATAGAGAGTAACTTCAGTGTTCCATCATGATATCACTTAATTTAATCATTACTTTATATAACTAATTATTGGAATGCAATAAAATTCTCCAAATAAAAAATATAGTGGAAAAAAATACAGATGTGGGTACATGATACCTTATAAAAATATTTTTTCAAACTGATCTTTTTATTTCTCAGAAATGTAATCACACACCTTAAAGGCTTCCTAGTATAGTTTTTTTTCTCTCGCTTTGTTCTAAAAGTCACTGTTTCTTTTTTTTTCCCTAAAACAGATTGATAAACACATATATAAAGACAATGGAATATCTGCCTGAAAGACGAATTCATCAAATGATTCTAAATCACGCACAGTCACCTGAAATTTGTGAGATATTATCTAATTCAAACATTATCTTCCTCTGTTCTTCAAATCTTCATAAAATAATCATTCTTGTCTTTGAAACTAACAATGACAATAATGAGACGCCCACTTGGGCCTCCTCCTCTGTCTGCCAAAGTTATGACCTAAAATACCAAATATTTTCATTACTCTAGTCATATTTAACCAAGTACTACTGTTACTTCTGAAATTCATAGTACTACACTTAAAAACATTCAATTCAGGGTAGGAATCAAGAGGTATGCAAAGCCCTACAAGTCCTGTCTTTTTAAGTTTACGTTTTACAAGAATGAGTGTCACTATACTTACTAGAGTAACATATTTAGTTTAGTGGAACACAGGTTCAAAAACATGTGAAATTCATCTTATCTGATTGCAGAGTTACACCAAATTCATTGAGTATTAATTTATTCTTAAGTTACCTCTCAATGTCACTCCAAAGAAGATTCTTTCTTCTCTACAGGTTATATTCATGTGTACTTGGAGTTAATGAAAATCTCTAAGGAATATTGTTATATTACATAGTTTCTGTTATTGTTGCATATTCCCTTCCATCTGAACATTCTTTTTTGAAGTAGTATTTAGCTTTATGATAACCATATTTGATTAATATATGTATGCACATATTTTACAACTATGCCTTAATCACTTTCAAGACTAGGATTTTGTTTACTGGTCTTCAGGAATTAATCACTGCCAGTGCATTGTTAAGAGAAAAATAATGAGACGTTGATGAAGTAGCTACAGTTTGTGTGCTGTGTATAAAAATCAGATTATGCAGAATAAAATCAAGAAAAAAAATTATTAAGCCATGATTCTTTACTATCTTGCACGGTGAATGTTGTTGGTTAAAGGTGCAGTAATGATCTCATGGTAATATCAAAAGCAAGGATAACTTTAATAAATATTTTTTAAAAATTTAATCTATCGGCATGGATAGACCTAGCCCAATCTTCCAAGAAAAACTGACTTAACAAGATAGCTCTGATTTTACAGATTTCTTTATTATTATTATAAATGAATGATAATCTATCTTTGTAGGTAAAGTGACTTCACAGTTAAAAGCTTACAACCCACCTGGAGAGGAGGAAAATGTGTATAAAAGAGGTTAAATTAGTACATCAGGATAATAGATATTTATGTTGCAGAGAAATACATAGATGCAGATCTTTAACTGCATGAGGAGTCGTATTTTTCCAACGTAAGAAGAAAAGATGAAAGAAAAATTTTGAATGTCTTGATTACAATCTCTTTCTTAGGACAGTGATTTCAGAAAATTGTACTCTCCTTCAAATTCTGTGATATTGCTGTTCCATCAGGGTCAAACCAAAGTGTTTGGAAATTAATTTGGTTAAATAAAGAAATTACAAAACCTTTACATGTAACCACAAGAGAACTCCTCATCCAGTTTGTCTTTTGATCATCCAAGAGGTGTATCCAAGAAACCTACAGTCAGCTCTCTTCCAGAGTTAGCATTGAAGATAAGGATAAAAAAAAATCTGTATCTGGTTTCAGCTTTTAGATAAGGAAAAATAGTACGTTGAGAGAAGATTGGGAGAGTACTGAAATAAAAACTATTGAAAACTTCCTGGATAGTTCAGTTGACATTTTTTTCTTTCTCACTTTTTCTTTTTGTGTGTGTACTTTTCTGGTTTGGTTTTAGTTGGTTTTTTTTTTTTTTTTTTGGTTTGGTTTGATTTTGTACTGTTGGTTTGTTGTTGGTTTTTTTGGGTTTTTTTGGGTTTTTTTTCTTTTTTTTGCTTGGCTTGCAAAGCACAATCTTGCTCTTTGCAAACTGCACAATTGAATAGTTGTAGTTTTGGTTTTGTTATCACTCTGTCTGCTCCCAGAAAGAGAGCAGTCACAGTAGTCAAAGAATTTTCTTTTGTTCCCCACTGGGTTCGTAAGATTTATCTGTCATTAACTTGTACTCTTCCCTGGAAGTCTTGCTAAGACATAAGTTTGCTCTCCAACTTTTTTTCCCTTAAATAAACTCTTTGTGACAGTCAGATATTCTACCTTCCAGTGACAGAGGATGCTAGTTGAATTAGTCGGTACATCTTCCATTTGTATATCCTACATCATTGTTTCTGTGTCAGATATTTTCATAGTAGACAGAATAAGTCATAAGTTTCATTTTGCCTTGATGAGGGAAGTAAACAGACTTTTTTTAATCACATGAAAGAAACAATAATTAATAAATAATTAAAACCAAACTAACGAAAACACCCAAAAATGCACCCCCCCCCAAAAAAAACCAAACCCCTCCAAACACCCAAAAAAAAAATCCCTTAAGAATTGTTAAGATAACTCGTTGCCAAAAATCCAGAATTAAAAGACATTTTAGAGCTGACACTAGTTTATTTTCGGTTATTTTCCTTAGTTTCTCTGTTTGAAGGATCGATGACTCTGCCAGTATGGTAATAGACTACTTGCTTCTGACTGAACCCGCAAGTAGCAACAGAATTCATTGTACCCACAGGTAATTTTCCTCTTCTACCTGCACTTACAAGAAGCAGTATTTCTCCATGTTTGCAGCACATTCGTTTTTCACAGAATCACTTTGGGATTACATCCCTCTATGCAGTGAAATAAAAAATGCTCCACTCTCAAGGCTATTGGGTAGACAGATGAGAATCGTGACTGCAGAGAGAACTGCAAAAAGAAATATAAGGAATCACTTAGATGGGGAGTATATGACTAGTAATAGCATTGTATTGTTTTCTAAGGACTGTCCATGGGATCAGTGTCCTGTTGAAATGAGCATTATAGAAACATGTACTCCAGCTGAATTTTTGACTTAAATGGGCAAATTATAAAGTAGATAGATAATGTCATGGATTTGTTTCCTTCTTAAATGCTTTCTCACAGAAGACAGAAAGGATGAAGAATACTAAGATGTGAGTTATTTAACCAAGGCCATACTATGGGTTAATGGACAGTCTAGAAAAGAATCTAGTCTGGGTCAGTTACTCATTGTGTATCTTCAAATTAAAATCCAGAACTGAGCTCATGCTTCAGATCTTGTCTAATATAAGACAATTTTATCTGATCCTTGTGGGAGGAACTGTGTGGGAAGAGAATATCATTAGGATAATTTTCTCTTTTCCGGCATTGGTACCAGTCAGAGTTTGGCTGGGGGCCTATTCTGAGGGAAGCATAGTCTTGGGATCTAGCCTGTTAAATTCATTAGTCTTCTTGGTCATATCTATATACATATCTGTAAAACTGATGAAAGTATTGTAGAACTTCTTCCTAGGACCCCATGGGACTATTTTAGGGCATTTTGAAGTTACATAATAAAAAATACTACAAAGGGAACAGATAAATTGTGAGCAAGAAGGCAATAGTGTTCTGTCAGCAGGAATCAAGGCACTAATTTATACTGGGTTTTTTTTTATTATTTTTTTTAACAAGGCAACTAAAGCAATGAGATGTATCTTAGATAGCAGGGCCCTAAGGCCATACTCACAAGACTGCATTACAGCTGTCTTGGACTTGCATGGTCTTCATATACTGTAGTAATTCACAGTTTGCCTGGCATGGTGCAGCATGAACCATATGGTTGTAATTAGTGGTTATATGTGCTTTGGTTACTAATAATAGCCGTAGGTGCCTGAAGGAATTTGTGGGTTTAATTTATAGCTATCTACATTTAGCTCTGGTGGAAGGCTTTTGCTGTTTATTTCTCACTCTTCTTTTTGGTGAGTTACACCATGGATGAACAAGCAGAAAATAATCATAATAGAAACAATCAATACTTTCAAATCTACAGAAAAGTATGTGTGTTTATATGTATGTTCATGTATAGAAACATATATAAAATATATAATTACATATTTNGAATGTAACAAGGAACTGAACAAAGGAAAAAAATAAGGGTCTTTGGCACAGGTAGAAGTCTGGAAAGGAAAGAATATTAGGTGTTTTTAGAGAGAATATTTTGTAACAACATAATGATGTGGAAATGAGAGTTGGTTCTACCAAGGAAAGTGCATATTCCACAGCACACAATAAATTCAGTTTTACTAATAAAACAAACATGGCATGTGGGAAGGGCAATCAAAAGCTGGGTCAATAAATATCAGCATGAATACAATCTATTTGAAGCATTAACAGATAATGAGCTACTGCAGCACAGTGCAGAAACTAAAACTTTCTAGGGAAAAAAAAAATAGAGAGATAACCCTTTAAAAAATTATCAGTCTTTAAAAGCACAGGAAAAGTTTACCTACATAATTAAAATTAAGACTGTGGAATTACTGTTATGGAGGAAGAAAGAAAGAATTCTTGTCCGAATTGGTCCTATGCAGCAGTAGTAGACCACACAGCTCTGTTTCTTCCTCTGCAAATACTTATGCTTTTATGCTTCCATAAAGATTATGACCTCACTGATGCATGACTACCTCTGCCTTTGTTCATTCCCTTTTGACAGTCAGTGACCTTGAATAAAACTTTGTTCACTCGAGGAATATAGCAGTGAGATTCATTGGAAAAAGGAATGAGAAAAGCTTTTTAAGGGAGAAAAACAAAAAAAACCTGACAACAGCTTGTACAGACCACTGTGCTGTATCTCAACTCATTTCACTAAAGGTCTCTTGTCGTCATCCATTTACTGCTGTTTTCTTTCCTGTTTTCTTTCTTGTTCATCTCTTTGTTGCATCTTTGTTTCTTATACTGATTTATCTTGTCACTTGCTGGTAGAAGATAACTTCTTATATATATCTGTGTTAATTATTGTGCAATTCATAACTCCCAATAGGTTCAGAGTACAGCCTGATATCAGAATTTACTTTGAATTATTGGTGGAGAATAAAGCTGTATAATAATTTAAACTCTTGTTTGTTCTGAACAAACTGAAAGCTTTTTCCAGTTGATTGGATCCTGTCATGGTTTAGGCCCATAAAGGAGCAAAAGACCATGATCAGCCTCAAGTACCAAAGACCTGACAATTGCCAAAGAGCAGGGAGGGCTTAATTGTCCCTTAAGGTCCAGGTCAAAACAAACCAGGCTACCGGGCTCAGGGAAGAAAACAGAAAATAATTTAATCCAACATCAACTAAAGCATAACCATAAAACCTCAAAATATAGCCAACACAAAACAACACAGAGTGGTACAACAATGAAGAGTAGAATCAGCCCTTTAAGACCACTTTCTGCATATCTCTCCCATCTTCCTGAGCTCAGAGTCCTGATCCCTGTGTCTTTTTCTTTCCCCCCTCCCCCAGCTTCGAACGGCTCAGAGGTCAGGGAATGTGGGTTTCAGTCAGTCTATCCTGATGACTCCTGCTGTTTGCCTCTCCTCAGGGCAGGCAGGCTCTGCACCAGTCCTCTCTGCATCTCTGCGGGGTACCTCACACACATGGCAGCTCTGCACGGGCTGCTTCAACATGCGNATGCAGCTTCTTGCTAAACGATGAAGATACTTTTTTTTTTTTTTTTTTACAAAAATGTGGAAAAAATGCATATTTAAAATTAATTGAATTTTGCACTTTCAGTTAAAAACATATGAAACATTTAAAATGGAACATCACTTTAGGGACAATGTGGAAACAGAACATTTAATAACAGAGCAACACAGGAATTTTTCTGAATCTCTTTTCTGTTTCCTTAGTTCAAGCATCTGATTTTCACAAGACCTCTTTGATGAAAATAGTTTTCTTTACAGAACATTGAGTTTTGAAACAAGGAAATCTAATACTGATTGGAATGCAATATCTCTTTTTCACATGATGATGATACCACCCTAATGTACTTCTGAAAGATAAAGATAAATCAGCAATTGAAAACCTGTTTCTCTCTTGTCAATTTTATCATGACATGCTTTCTGCTAAAATCTGTTACTTTATTAATTTTCTTAGCTGTATCACTGAACTTTTACTTAAAAGATATTTAATAACTGGTTTCTTTTAGGTATTTGACTTATTGTCCCTTTTACGACACTATTCTCGGACTGGTACAATCAGTCTGTATGCTAGTCACTACCTGCTAGGAGTATCAGATTTGTTAGTGTGTTAGGAGCCCTGTGCACTTAGAACTGGTCTGCAAGGTGACTGGTCTCATTCAGTTCAAGATTCATTCCATATTTCCAACAAGACAGTACTTGTCTAAGGATACTTTCTGTTTTCATTGTATTGACATAGTTTAATGAAGACATAAGTAGTCATGGATTTGTTAACTGTAGTATCCCTCATTGAATTTAGCTTCGTCAAATGAAACCTTAGTGTTATTTCCAGAAATGTTACAAAGGTAATAAAGAATGAAAAATTAACTGATACATCAAGATTATGTAAAACTGCCTTTTCCTGTAGCTCATCTGTCTAGATTTTGTAAGACCTTTTTTTTTTTCAGTTGTAATTATAAGATTTTGAACAGATAGTTACAGTTGGGGACCTTTGATAAGCCTTTCAGATTAACTCATTTTGAGCTTGTATTTTTATGTTTCTCAATGTTCCTTCTAGTGCAGTTCTGATTTTTACTTTGCCTCAAATTAAAGAATAGTAGCAATACAAACTATCAAAGTACCTCTATTTGCTGGCACTGAAGTAAGTCAGTAGCCTTAAGTTCTGTTGCATAAACAATTCTAATGACATTGCCTTTAATGCAGATATTTGACAGTTCACTTAGTCTGAGTAAAAAATACTTTTTTCCTTTAAGCAACACAGTGAGCCAGAGGATTAACTATGGACTTTTCTTGAGAGCTGGCTTCAACATTCCCTTCTGAAAGGTCTTTGTAATTTAAAAAGCATACCCATGTAATTTAAGAGAAGGAATTCTAGTACATGCTTCAAGTAAATTGAATTTTCAATTTGACTGTAGTAGGAAAGGTTATTTTGCATTCATATACTGCTAAAGGAAAGGGGGTTTCTGTGACTGGAAGGTCCTTTTCTTAGGGGGAAAATAAAAAGGACGTGTGGCCTGACTTTAAAGTGATATAGCAGCATACATTGTAAGAAAAGCATGAATGACTTTGAAGATTTCTTTTTTGTCATAGATATTTGGCCTGCTTCTCCATTATTGCAGCTGGATGAGCAGGAAAAACTCAACTAAAGCCAGTGAAGTTGCAGTGGTTTTGTTAAAGTGACATTGCACCAAGCTTTTCTAAAAAGCAAAAAAAAAACCAAAGCAAATAAACAAAAAACCCAAACAACTTATGGGTTTTTTTTTTTTAATTAATTTTAGTGCATTTGTGATTTTATTTGGTTATAGCTAATTGAATCTTGTTTGGGTTTGGTTCTCAGGTTTAGGGAATTTTGATAAGTTTATGAAATTTTGAGCGTTTCTTAAAAGGACTTTTTTAGTGTTTTTTCAAATAAAAACGATACACCTTTTAACTCAATATGTGTCGATCACAGTTTCCTATTTTGAGAATAACTGCTGTCAGTACCTGTTTTACAAATGATGCATAACTACATGAGACCGATTGCCACTCTTTGTTTAACTTTTTTTTTTTTTTTTCTGGAATAATGATCAGAAAGAAAATCTAGGCACAAGAAAGTTATTTTAGTTATAACTTCAATACTTGACCTTTTTGACCTGAAATCTTTTGATAGGCAAAGGGGAGTAAAATTGTATAGCTCCCTTGAAGTTATTAAAAACCTGCTAGAGATGATGGAACTACATCATATTAATGATCTTTCCATATACATCAGTAAGTGCTGAGTATGCACTCCAGTATCCCTCAGTTCAGGTATGAGTATTGTCAGTTTCTCAAATGACTGTATTGATTTGATTTTCTTTTCTTGGATTTGAGACTGACTGTTTGACTTGAATGAATGGATTTGACTTTCCTAAGCTACGGTGGATCTGTAAAAAATTCTCATTGTGTTAACCTGTTTCACTCTCCAGAACATCTGAAGATGTTGTAATCAGTGGGAATCTTTAGAATACATCAAAGAGAGAGTTAAATTTAACAGTAACACTACTTTTAATTTGATGACAAAGTATAATACTTATATCTATTCCAAGATAGCTAATGGCTTGTCTCAGCACAGTGTCTTAATGTAATGTGTAATGCCATTAGTTCATTACTATCACACAGAAAAGAAATCTAAGTATTAAATCACCTTTGCCACTTCCTTTGTCATCCTAGCCCAGATTTGCCAGCCAGACAGCAGATCTAGTGTAGCTTTATTTAGCTTCTTATTTCTGCTGGGGTGATACCGAAAATATCTTGTCGACACACATTTTGGTACATCGAACTTTTTCAAAAGTATTTTTCAAGTTTTCATATGTCACTGTTTTAAGACACAGGGGAAAAATTCATGAACAATACTGCCTAAGTTTTTCTATTGTTTGTCATATTGCACAAAGAGGATTCTTTAATAGTGTAAAAAATAGATACTTCAGGAAACAAAAAAAAAAAATCTTTAAGTGATAGGTTAAGTTTAGCCATAGCACCTTCCAAATGCATGCTTTTTTCTTTTGTCTGTGCAATTGTTGCAAACTGTCCTGTATAATCAGATTTTGGTAAGTGAGAATGAAGAGAAATATCTGTTGTATCTATGTTTTTTTCACTGCTGTTTTGTGATTTTCTTTTCCTTGTTTTTAATATATATACATTACTTCTCTGTAGGAAAAATATTATCTGAGGCTGGAAACATTTCTTCTGTGTTTCTTTCCTGCTAAGAGAAGATTGCATGCCACAGTAAAATCAAAGCACTTATTATTAAAAAAGTACAAGATAAGCAATTCTGATAGCAAGTAGATGTGTAAATGTTTAATACTCTGCATTGTTACATGCTACAACAGAAACTAAGGCTGTCTAGTGTTGTGGTGGTGCCCTAGATTCCCTTGACTTTGTTCAAGCTATGCATCATTTAGAACTCTCATGGGTGATGCTGTAATATAGAGGAAATAGGAGAGTGAAAAAGGTGGGGAAAAAAATGAATGCATTCCCATAAAAGAGTATACTAACTGGTGTTATGTTACTTATTTCACCTGTATATGTTACATACAAAAGTACAGAGCTTAGACAAACCAGCGTACAGCATTTTGACACACAAACAAAATATTCTCAATCAGAAGTGGATTATACACTTTTTTTTGGTTGTGATTTTTGGTGGTTTGTTTGTTTGTTTATTTGTTTTGGTGGTTTTTTTAACAGAATTCAATGCTCACAGTTTATGGAAAAGAAACCTGCAGAGGTATTTTTAGAATGTTACCATTTTAAGATATTTTCAGCATTGCCTTTTCTAACATTTTCCTTATCTTATGTAGCAGGGGGAACCTATTCTCCACTGAAAACAAGTTCTTGCCTGAAATAATTTATCTATCTCTTTGCTTTGTGTCTTCAATAATTATATCTCAAGCTCTTGCAGATGGGATGTTTGAGACCAGAATTCCAAATCCTCAGAATATCGCTTGTGATATGGGTAGGTATTTCTCTGCAGTATACTGAACCACATAAAACTCTCTGGATTTAAAGGCAACAAAATTAGTTATTAAGTAATACTGTAATAACATATGTGAACATTATTTTAGTTATCAGCTGATGTGATCCTTTGACTATTAATAAAGCATCTGGTAGTTCTAAAGTCAATATTGCCAGTGAACTTTTTTTTTCAGTCTTCATAGTTTTTTTCAGTTGCTGAAAAGGATACATTTAGGCTATTGTAATATAAGTATTAGAGGTTAACCAACCATGAGATGGAAAAATGGCTTAAATAAGTGAGGCATTTATATAAGAAGATTTGAAATAAATCTCTGTTTATGGGGAGAACTCATAAATGATGATTTCCTTGGTAAAAAGTATATCCTGAACAACGGAAATGCCATCTAAAACTGTCCTGGTTATGAAGAAACAATGACACTATCTCATGGGATAATTAAGTGCATATAGTCATATTAAAAGACAGAGGGCACTGTAGCAGCATAAAACCATATCAGAAAGCTTTAATATGAATGCACAGAATTGCACAAGCACCTCTTTCCCCCATACTTGTATTTTAAACAAAATGCTAACTTTTTTTTGTATCAATTTTTTTTGTGAGGTCATCTTTTATCTTTACTGGTCTTGAAATTACAAGAAGAAAAATCTATTCACACTGTGTCAAACATTTTGGATTATTATGCTCAGTTCTTTTCTCACAAGTGATACATCAAAACATTCAAACAATTGCCTAACCAAAAATAGATGTTGTTTGTTAGATTGAAGGATAGCAACTGCTGTTACAAATGCCTTCAAACACATGGAAGTTATTAACTAAATGATCCATTATGTTTTGGTTTTGTTTTTAAAATATTCTTAGCATGTATTAGAATTAATATCTTATGTTAATGGATTAATAATAAAACATGAGGCAAATTTAGTGTATAATAATTCAGTTCAGCTTTATCTGCCCATCTTCACCCTAAACTAAGACAAGTGGCTTTGGACAGTACGCTTTCACATGCCAGAATGTTCTGTCTTTAGAATAGCTGAAGATACCTGATGAAATATAGACACGTAAAAAACTAGCAACTTGTGTTCCTTTAGGACTTTCCATAGGTTAACAGGTTAACTTTAGTTCTTCCAGAGCAGGAGTTTGAAATATAGAATTGGAGAAAGAAAGTAGGAAGAAAAAAAAAAAAATCCCTTTCTGGTTTCTCTTTTACCTTTCAAGTGGGAATCTTGTGCTGATTATTGATTCACATGAACCAATGAGACCTGAAGAGCTTCTACTATTCCTGCATGGCTACCTTGGGGAGGAGATAGGCATTCTGCTACTACAGCATATAATTCTCCAAGAACTAGAAAATAGGAGGAAAAATCATGTCAATGTCATAGGTTTTAACACTGAAAATGCAGAAACTAGACAGGATTTAGGAAAAAGAGATTAAAAACTTTAAACTATTTCTTATTTTGGGAGGAAGGGAAGAGTTTGGCAATCTGCATTGCATGAGAAGGCAACATATTTTAGAATATGAATCATATAGACATCTATAAAGTCTGTTTCTGGCAAGATTAGCTGTATTAAAAAAAAAATTAAAAAGCATAAATGCAAAACAATAACTTTTGAGTCTTTGATCTTCCATTCAGATACAAACCTGAGAAACAGGGTAAATGAGACAGACCAGAGCAAAAGCCCAGATCAGGAACCCACTTAAAGTAAAACTCCTTAGAGAAGTTACTTGTATACATATATATACACACAGTGAAATGAATAGATACACACGTGTGTGTGTGTTTGTGTGTATACATACACATACACATATACACATATATATAAATGCACATGTATATATATATGAGAAGAGGAAATAAAATAAACCAACAGAAATTAGAATCTTCTTTTTCTTGTTTTCCTGTCATGGAAGAGGAACAAATTTGAAGCAGATGAAAATTTGTATCTACCTTATAGCTATTTGAATGTTCATAATGACCTCCATGAAGTTTTTAGTTAACTGAATAAATGTGATGTCTGAAGGTGTTGGTTGAATTACATATATATATATATATATAAACCATATAGTTTTCTTCAGAAAACAGCATGGGAAATTCAGTCTAATATTTGCAGAAGAAACATATATGGGCTACAAGAGGTATGAAACATTTTGTGAGACTTAGTCAGGTATCTAAAAATAAAATCACATACTGTGGTACAGCTGTGTTACAGAGCTCATCTACCGCATATCTTGCAGGTCTATCAAACCCATATATTGTAATTTATGTGACCTGAATGTATGCCATTGTGTATCAGGTTGATCTGATCACAAAAAAACATACAAAACTAAAAAATGCCAAACCACCAAACTGCCTTAAATTACAGCTACTCCAGGATGGAGTTTATTTTCAGCTATGGTATTCTCTGACTAATACCCCTTAGAAAGAATTAGTGGAGCATTAGGAATGTTTCTGTCTTTCCAAATATATATGTAAAAGCCTTTATACTGCAACTGATATTTTAGACACGACTTTGTATGCATGCTGGCCTGTAATGGAAGGTAAAGAGTCTTGTTAGACTGGCAAAACGCGATGAACATTAAGAAAGTGCGGAGAGGAGCTCCATTCAATGGTCAAGGAACTTGTCCAATCTGGATATAAGTCCATAATATTTACCAAAGTTCAAAGAGGTATCTTTCATGTATGTCTCTATTCAGCTTTGTTTCATTGTGCATGTGTTAGACTACATAGCTTGCAGTTCCTGCCTGTGTATGCCCAAATGTCCCCTTGTGTTACTCAGAAACACAGAAACTATTTTGCACAGTGCTAATTCTGTAAAGTAGAATGCAAACCTTCATGTTTACTTCTCTTCTTTATTACTTGCTGGTTTATTAGGTTTTGTTTTGGGTGGTTTTTTTGGTTTTTTTTTTTGTTGTTGTTGTTATTTTTCTCTGCAAAATCCTGACCTTCCCATTTGTTTTGAGTGTGTTTTGTGTACACAGGACATGTAGGGCTACATTGATAAAGATATATAGTTAGTCTGAGCTTTCTCTTGAAGGCCAGCATGTTTAGTTCCAGAAAAATTAATTTAATATGTTATCACAGGAACTATGATTAAGGGCAGTATTAAATGTATTCATAAACAGTGCACACATGAGGCTGGTGGAATTCTAACAATGTTAAGAAAATACTAAATGTATGTAGTTTAATCAAGAATTTGTCATGAAGGTATTTTTCTACAAAATAGTATAATCTTTAAGTAAATTTGGTTTTAGATCTGATTGTCATCATACACTACTTAGAAAAATTCTATTTATATATCAATCTTTACGCTACATTTTTTTGGTTGATCCTTTATATATATGTATATACATGGCCTCAGAGGCCTGGTGGAAGGAAAGGAGTAAAGGAAGAAAATGAAAATTATACTAGCAGGTGTGCGCTTGTCTTTTAGAGGTAATTAGAGAGCTCAGGGTGGGCATTATGCACTAGGAATTTCTCCATAAAATTAGATGAAGAGAGCCTCAAGATTTTGTACAACTTGGCAAATTACATCATTGTTCTAAAATAACTTGAGCAGTTTATCATTGTACTGAAAATCTTTCCAGGCAAGAGACAATTAATTAACCTAATTAATTAACGTAATCGCCACTTAACTAGACTTGGATAAGTCTATAAGAGGCACTTGTGGTCTCTTACCACAGAGTGTCCATCAACTAGAGCTGCTTTTAGGTCCCAAGGCTTTTGTGGTCTGGCTGTGAGCCATAGTAGCCTTGTTTTCTAATTCCTCAACCTTCATGCAAAAAGTTGTTCTGCTCTTCAGCCTCCATCCAGTCTCCTTCCTACTTTATTATAGTTTGAGATTTTTTTGGTGTTCAAGGGATCTCCTGTAAGATACATTTGTTGCCTTGGGAGGCTGATCCAACAAGAAGCTTATTGGGTCTATGCCTTTGTGTCTGTGCTCTCTACTCAGAGACCACATACTTCCTTATAATTCTGCTATCCCGTGTAATTTCCCGTGTAACTTACATATTTATTTATTCTTCCACTTCCATTTTCCTCTACAGGCAAATCTTTATTTGTTTTTATTTGTTTGTCATGATGGCACTTTTAGACTAATTTTAATTTGTTGTATTTTGGTTTATTTATGTTTGGGGTTTTGTTGTCATAACCGGGTTTTTAGACTTATTTACAGTATGTCTTCTGGTAATTAGGAAGTTACCTTGAACCGTATATCAACTTGAGTACTGTAGACTTGGCTTGGTTTTAATGTTTTTCCTGGTCACAATTGAAGTTCTCATTTTGCAATCCCAACAGAGGAAGTGAAACAAAAGATTTCCAAACTGTCCTAAAAAATTAGCCAAAATGCGAACATCAAAGTCTTTTCTTAGAAAAGTGGACAACTTGGGTCAATTGCTCCAGACTCATTATATTATCAATAATATTTTCCACCAAACTCAAAGTGCTAAAGCACTTGAAATACTGTATAAGAATGTTTCTGTGAGCTTCTAAGATTGAAAGAGACTGCTATTCAAGTTTCTTTAACTTAAAAAACACCATTATTTTGGTGGAAAGAATGCTGAAAAGTAAGTTCTTCAAGAGAGAACTTTGTGTTCCTGTTAATAATAGAAATACATCAATATCAAACATTTGATTTCATTTCTCTTAATCCTAAACTGTTTTTATTCAGAATAATCATTAGTAGCTACCTCCCTTCTATGCAAGAAAGAGCGTACAGAAAATGAACAACATAGAAAAACTTAAATGCAAAGATAGTGAAAGTTCTGCAGTGTAATTTGTAGGATTTTATTACATATACTTTTATTTATTGCTGTTGTGAAGAGGCAGTATATTTAGGTGGTTGACATTTTTTTGTAAGTTCAACGGAAATTGTAGTTTAAAACTTTTCCAATTGGTGATGCAGCCTTAGTCACCATCAGTAAATTGAGCAATGCAGGCAATAATTTTAGGCTCTCCTTGTAGTAGTATCCTATGGCATTGAAAGATTAGGGGCATAAGGCCATTTCATAAAATCAATCAGTTCTGAAATACTGGAAGCAAGTATTAGCTGAACCTGCTTCTGCTTCTGTGGAAGGTCATCAACAGAATACTTCTTCAATTATATGAATAAAGATTAGAAGTCTTAGTCTGTATTTTATTGCAACTTTTATCATCATTTGCAGAAATGTTTCTTTGCAGGAGAAGAAATTTCACTTCATTTTAAGATAGTTTAGTAAATGTATGGGAGTAAAAAAACGGATTTCTCATTTACATTTAACAGTGAGACAGTCACTGAACAGACTGACAAAACAAATCACAGAAATCAGGTGCTCTATCTTGTTTTTCAGGTGCTGCAATACTTAGAGTTATATATATATTTTACAGATATTTTTTCAAATCTTTGTCTTCATTTTATAGGAAGATCAGATATATACTAAATTTCTTACATACCAATCTGTGAGCAAATTCAAAACTTTTACTGAGTTTAAAACTGCATTTATTTATTTGAGGTTTGTGTCTACAAGAACTTGTATTTAGACTGAACAAAATTTTTGTATCCAAACGATCTGAAATATTTTGACCTCCATAACTTTCTCTAGGTAATAGAGAAGCCTAAACAAAATAGAGTGTAAAAAAAAAAATCCACCAAATTTCTCTGAAACTCCATCCATCTTTCTTTAACTGTGGAAGTAAAGTTTCTCCATAGAAAAGTATAAAAGAAACTGACACCACATGCCAAAACAAAGCAGAGATTTTACAGTTTGGCTTATGAGAACACTGTCCCTAGCTACTGAATCACGTTGTCTAGTGGAGACATTGTTTGGAAGCATTGAACATGAAAACTATGTACAAATAAGAAAAAAAAAACTTTTTAAAGGAAATAATTGGTAATTGAATTAACACAACTAATACAAAGTTTCTGTGATATTGTATAATTCTGGGAAAGTTTAGACAATACACAAGTAGGAGATTATAAAAGCTGTCTAAGTTGATAGGATTTGTGGTAATATCCAGGAAATTAACAGGGATTTTCTTAACTGAAACAATGATCTATGGTCATGGAGAACTGAAATATACAGTTGTGTCTCTATAACATCTCAAATCTATAAATGGGAAAGGTAATCAGAAAAGAAACTACAGAGACATCTGTCTCAAAGGCATTCAAATTAGACTTTTCTCAACCATAAGTTTACTATATGGAACCAGAAGACCTATTCATATTGATGTTTCTCAGGTCCATGTACCTCACCAATATAAGCACCAAAAAATCAGCTCACAAAACAAAGATAGACCCCTCTATAACCATCTCCTAAAGGCATACTTATTTCAACAGTGAAAAGTCAAAAAAAAAAAGAAAAAAAACCTCAAACCCTCAACCCCAAACCCCAACCAAACACCCCAATCACCCAAAAGTCCTCAACAAAAAACAAGCAACTGAGCAATAACACCAAAAAACCTCACAGACATATCTGAACCCATTTACAGGACTTGCAGTTAGGCAAAAATGAACATACAATATCATGTACTTGTAATAATATTATCTGCACTGTAGATGCTACTAAACACCTAGGTGGACATAAGTCAAAACCTTTTCATGCTTGATAGAAGCACAAAAAGTTATCTAAACATTTTCTTCTGTATCCCTGCTAGTGCCTGACCACAGATATCCAAATGATAGATACTAGTATGTATGCTTTCAAGGACAGAGCTTCCAAGGAATAATGAACTCTAGGTTGCAGCTGTTTCTTCACTTGAAAGATGGATGGAGAGTCTGCATTTTTTGCTAGATTTCTGCAAAAGATCCCATTTCCCCTGTCATTAGGCAGATATGCAACTGTTGTTTAATGCTCTTCCTGTTTGGTGATTTAAAACAGTACTTCCATGCTTTACCATAAACACTGAAAGAAATCTGTACAAAACTCAAGTGTTGTAGTTAATTGTTCTAGTCTAATCTTCTCTTTATAATTGATATCTCAGTGACCAAAACCTCAGTAACTCATTGGTCACAGTGATCCATTAACCTCCTGCAGAGACAGCTCAAGTACGCAGTTCTCATTCATAAAGTAGTGTGGATAATTGAAGCAATTCATATGCTTCACTGTACCATTCCCTGTGATTCTGACAGGTGTACGTTTGCCCTTTTCAAGCATCTCTATATTCTTCAGATATTTATATATAGACTTAAATGGAAGGTATTCAGAGCATAATTTTCCTGAAGGAATTGGAGATATTATTTTATGAAATGACTGAGTTATGCATTCACTATCTACAGATTGCCTTTTTTTTTCCTTGTTTCATTGTGCATATAGCTCTTTGATTTTAAGACAAGATGAGGATCATAGACCTAATGGAATTTCCTAATCCTAAATCACTTCTGGACTCTTGCCAGTTCTGAGCTACAGTCTGGAATGTGTCCTCCTTCTTTTAATAGAACTAAGAAGGTGTATATAGCAGCAATAAGCTGAAATTTGCACTTTCAAAGAACAGATCAGAACTTGTTTGATAGGTGCTACAGCACACTTACAATTTCTCTGGCTATGATAGGAGGCAATACAAAATGCTTGTCATCCTGGCTTTGGAGGTTTATAATCTCTAAATCTGTTATCCGATCAGAAGTCGTTGCATGGGTAATCTAATTTTGTGGGGTTGTTGATCTCCAGCCCTTTTCTTAAAATCCAGTTCCCTTTTGATTTTCTCAATAACATTAAATTATAAATTACTGAATGACTATTTAATCTGAAGATTAAAAAACAACATTTTGTAATAATTCAACATTTCCTTACTTTATCTAGCTGAAGAAAGCATCTGCAAGACAGACATTTTTCTTTCTGTTTTAAATGTTTTAATTTTCTTTCCAAAGTCTTCAGCAAAATATATGTACGTATATTTTCACTTCTCCTTAAAAATCTCTGAAAAAAAATGACACGAATAAAATACTGCCAATTAAATGTAAAATCTTTGCCACATATTTCAAGGTTCAATGCATTGTAAAAATAACCTAAACCTAGGTTTACCTTGTTATCAATAGATAATATTGTTTCTACTGCTGCCTTCTTATTTTAACTTCTTTATTTCCCCTTTCTTTTCTAAATAAAGAGTAAAAAGCAAGATACTTTTAACTTTTCTTCTTTTCATACAGATGTCCTATTTAAAGTTTTTCAGAAATATAAAACAGAAGGCAAATTTTAAAAAATATCGTCATCGTCTTTTGTATCATGCCTTATGTAGACTATCTTATTACAGTTTTCTTTTTTTAATGATAATATCTGAAGGTCAAAGAACTCCTAAGCCATTATCCATCTGATGTTACTGTTACGTAGTCATTTTTTTTTATTTTCAGACAAGTAGTATTTCCATATTTTTTTACTTCATGGACAAAAATTAACAGAAAGTTTGTCTTCTGTTAGATTTGGTTCAGAAAACAAAATCTCATTGAACTACAACTGTAGACATATTACAGTTGCTGGCTGAATTTTATCAGAAGGAGCAGAAAACTACAATTTCACATGAAATGGATGGATAGGATGGCCCACAGAAGAGCAGGAAATGGGTGGTTTCCCTTCAGTAGTGCCAAGATTGGCTTTTCGGGTATAGGCTTATCTACTCTCTATAGAGAATACTAAACATACTGTCATAGTTTAACTCATTCCTCAGTTTGGAGTGCTAAACATAAACTGAATGTAAACCCTAAGTAGGTACCAATGTTAGCTCCTGCAGACTGAAGAGTGTTAAACTTGCCAGTTTTTAAATTTCATTTGATTGTCATAGAGTGAAATCCTCCCAGGGTTCTACCGTTGAAGGAAGGTCTGTGCAGATAACCACAATAACTCAAGTGGTGACTCACTGATCACAGTTGATAAATGAGCTGTATTTTATTGTTTGTTTGTTAGTGCTAACGCCTTTGTAAATACAATGGAATGAAAAGTGTGCCACAGTGCATTGCACCAAATTCTCTCAAAACCGTTGCATAACTCAGGTTGTCTGGTTTCTTTTACTTCTAAGTAGCATTATGCTAACACGTTTTACTACTATTTACATGAGCTAGGAGCACATAGTCAATTAAGGTTGAGACTTTCTAGCTTTCCAAAACTGCAATAACTCCCTTGATTTGTAGTCCTATGTCTGTAGTCAAAAGGTGGGTGCTGTTTAAAACTTCTCCAGTTGTCCTGTATGTTTCTGGTGCATTCTAGCTCTAGTGAGGTTTTCACAGCTTCATTCCTGTGCTGAAAGTTATTTCTCTTCATGTGATTTTTTCCTGGCACTATTGGCTCTTCATGATTACTCAGAGCCAAGGAGACTAACAGAGTTCTGCCTCCTCCAGTGTTTCAAATTGATCAGAATGTTAGAATATGATCCCCTGCACAAGAAAATAGCCCATTTCTGAAGGTTTTTCTGAGCATAAATACAAGATCTCCTGTGCACTTTGAGAGTGGGACATCATTATTTATCAAGGAAGAACACCATAGTCCTGCAGACTGAGAAACAAATGCAGAAGAATTATACCAGAATGATTTTACATTTTGGACGGCTGTATAGGATAGCGTCTTGAGCTGAATAAGGAACTACTGGATCATCTGCTCTCAGTAAGTGATGAATAAATACATGTTAAATTTATTCTTGGAAGTCCTAGAAGTGATTGTTCTGAGGAGCCTGTGGGGAGCTAGACCCCAAAGGATTTGAGGACAGGTTTTAAGAAGTATTTTGGTGCTCAGGAAATTTAAAAAAAATAGAAGTCTCACAGCACAGTGTTAGAGATTACCTAGGAATATTGGAGGATCCTACTGGAGACTTGTTGTTGTTTACAGGTGGGCAACTTGGAATAACTTGGCCTCTCTGCTTGGAGATCTGACTGTACTGAGATCTAAGCCCATCCTTGGCACATCAAGACATTTATTGTACCGTCCACTAGCTGACTCAGCTAATGTTTGTGGGAAAAGAGGGATATTTCTGGAAATTTGTCTAGTACAACAGGCTGCTTACATTGCATTAGATGACTGAGGCAGTCCTCCTTCTACTCAAGGAAAAGAGCCTGGAGAATAGAAATATGTCTATAAATATGTATTTATAAAGCTAGGAGATTTTTGTGTCCAGGTACATGTGAGATGTGGACACAAGTTTGCAGATTAGATTTGTCTAATGCTTTACTGAGCCTCAGAATCTCTTCACTGGAGATCAACGATTTTGTACTTAACTGGGAGACATTCAAGGGTGTCTTACATAACTAATAGTTCTGTCTCTCCACAAAATTTTTGCAATTTCCATGGATAAAATAAAAACTCAGAAGAATTTCTGTGTAGATGGTGGGTTGTCTAGTTATACATGATTGTTTTATGTATTGTGTTAGGATTTGAGCATTATTTGCAGAAAGGTCTTCTCTACTAATTTTTCAGACTTTGTGAGTTACATAAGCCTCTGGTAAAGTATATGCACAGGTTTTGACTCACTTTTAACTTATCAGCAATAAGATACATTTCTTGACGTTACATATTGTATGTAACGTGCAGAGATTTTCTCCAGAATTTTAAAAACTAGAAAGAATTTTACATTCAGACTACAGACAATTATTAAATGCTATTAACACAGTGAAGGAACTCTAGGTATCACTAAGTTAGCTCTGATACTGTACTTGACATCCCTGATTTATCAATACATCTTACATTAATCAGTGTGGAAGCTTCATGAAATGAACATTAAAAAGACAGACATTACAATAAATTGTCCATCTAATCACATTTTTTCTCATTTCTTTATTCTAAGAAATCAACTTTATTCCAAGCTCTTAAAGCATTTTCTTCTAACCCACATAATCGTTGAGTCTCCTCTAAAGAACCATGGTATTCCAGTATTTGTTTTACTTGCAATAAAGTATTATGACCAGCCTAGGTGATCTCCAGAGTGAAAGAAAGAGCATTTTCATTTTCATCTGCAATAATGACACCTTGCGACCATGGGAAGTCAGATATATTCTTTCTCACTTCTAAAGCTAGCCCAGAAGCATCTAAACCATCTTAAAATTAACTCTGTGCTGCTCTTTGCAGAGCATATATTTGCCATACTGTACATGCAGACACAGAATAGATGAACGTATCTGTAGAATTATTCTATTCAACTCCCATTTGAATTCACGACTGATGGTAAACGTTTGAGTGAAAAAATGGATTTCTCTCCAGTAGCTTGTTTCAAAGAGGTTTACTTCCTAATACAACAAATCAGAGACCAAGCTCTAAAAAACTTGTGGCATACTTGACCTCTGGACTTACTAGCATAACACTCAGAATTACAGCCTTTTTTGATATGGTATTAGAAGGCAGAGAAGAAATTCCAAAACTGCAGTAATTTGAGAGACAAACAGAAGAACAACTCCAAAGAATACTCATGTTCCAGTAATAATTGAAAGTAAATAAGATCAAATGATGATATTCCTTACATTTTAACATGAAAAAAGAAAAAAAGTCATAAATCTGCCAAGACTGCGGGTGTAAAAGTTAAAAGATTGTAATTTCTTAGGCTTTTATAGGTATTATAGTGGTGCAAGTTTGCTATGGGCATGAGCTATGGCCAATGAAAAAAACTCATCTGTATCAATTAGATCAATTTTCAAGCCTAGAGAGCTATTAAAATCAAGAGAATTGTGCAGTTTCCCTTAGTGATTAAAGTAACCCCTTCCAAGCCTCCAAATACAGACTTATGTCAGTATATCAAAGTGATGTCAATCTCTTCAAACAGTAGGATATACAGCAAAGAGTTAGACAGATGGCAGATTCCCCTTAGTGAAGCTGGATGATTATGTACAATGAAAATGGAAAAAGTTCCTAGCACATATGGCAGGAGAATTTGAGAACTGGTGTCTATGAGAGTCAGAGAAAAGATGATCCTCCTTTTAGGTGCTGTGTAGAAGGAAAAACATTCCTGAGTAGCTTAATCATTGACTTCCTGAATTCAAAAGCTGTTTATAAGAATGCCCTTTCCTGCAGCACAGACATACCTTCAAAAGAGTCTTAAATTTTAAGTTGCCTTTTATCAACTTAATAGTTTATATGCTTTGATAGTGATGGCTTTAATCACGGAGAAATGAGAACAAACTGTTATCACAGCTAGGTGCACTCTTCAATATAAACAATCTATTTAACATTATTAGCTCAATTTCCTATTAAAAATTTGTAGGTGAACCAACTAAAATATTTTATGTATTTGAAAAGATTACAAGCAGCCATTTCATTGTTTTATGCACATGAAGTCTAGCCAATACCTGTTCATTAATTATTTGCTGTGTTATTTATAATTTATATTTCCTAATCTCTCTAGTACTGGTATTTGGCAGTATTTTTATTTCTCTTCATTGGATATAAGAAACCTTGAATAGCATAAAGAACATAAAATAGAAACCCTTGCAGGAAATGAAATATTTTATACATATATAAATATATCTATATGCACACACATACAAAAACATATTTCTGCAAGAGACTGTGATGAAACATTCTTTCAACAGATTAAATTGTTGTTGGTGTGAATATTTTGGAAAGAAATGCAAAAGACATATTACTCAAAATTGCACGGTATTCTTGTACTTTGATTTGTTCTGATGAAGATCTATTACTGACATAATTATTTTGATTATCATTTTCTGCTGTTTGCTGCCCTAATTAGACTTAAGTATATAGGCAAACCAAATAACTTCTGTAAAATGGTGAGTCAATGATTTCCTAAGCATGCTATAATATGAAAGGATAATGGTTGAATTAAAAGCTGGTATGTATCTAAAGAAGTAACTACAATAATACTGCAGATTAATTTAAACCATGACTAATAAAAAAGAATATTATAACGCTCTCAGAAGGTTAAGAAATTTCCATTATTTTATTTCAGGTTTATGGAATGTCTAATTTTGTGCCTAATTTTGTCATATCTGGACAAGAGGAGATTGAGTGGGATCTTATTAATATTACGTATCTAAATGGTGGGTGTCA
>WBNH01000949.1:9266-29595 GCA_013401255.1 Urocolius indicus
CCGTCCAGCTTTGCTGCCCTCTCACCTCCGTTTGCCGTCGGGTTTATGTGCATTATTGGGTGTTAACGTGTTCCAGAGGTGCTGCTGTGCTGTGGGATCCCGGGCAGCAACACCCACAAACTAGAGCAGAAGACGGTATGTCTTTCTGTCTTTAAACCTTTATGTTTCAATTTGATCCCTTCTTTTTCTGTCATAACCGTTAGGGGCTGCTTTTTTTCAATCTGCCAAAGTCTCCTCCATCCAGGCTTGACCTGGTGGCTCTGGCACCAGAGGGAAGGGTCAGCTCTCCCCTCCAGCCACATGTTTTGGGCCCAAATGAGATTTTTTTTCCTTCTCTTTTCTTTCCATGAGGGATGAGGTTTTCCTCCCATACTGCTCCTGCAGTAGAGGGGAGCATGTGAGTCCCTACTGAGCTGGGGCAAGTCCCCACTTAGTTGGAGCTCTGAGTCCCCAGCTGCTTGGGCAAGAATTGGGGTTTGCAGAGGGAAAAAAAAAAACCCCGGGCATCTTTGGAGCTCATGGAACCAATCCCATGGGTGTCCGAGAACCAACCTCATCCTTTGTGGTACAACAGCAACTTCAGACCCGGGCTTTCAGCTGCATCCTGCCTTCGTTTTGGCAGCCCCCGAGGCACTGAAACACCACCAGCACTTGCCATAGCCCTTCCCAAAAGCCAAGCAAACAACTTCAACGTTGTCTAATGTAAAACAGCCACATCTTACTCTTCTAATCCTAATTCCATGTAACTTGCCACTGTCTCCCACCATGCAGGAGTTTCGCAGGTGCCTGAGGGGCATCACGGGACGGGTCAGGAGGGAGCATGTTTTCTTTCTGTTTGAGAGGCTTCAGCTTTGCGAGCAGTGAGGGGCTGGCAAAGGATGAAAGCTGAAAGCAGCTGCCTAACACTTTCCCCTGTGCAGCATCACTCATCTTTATGGGGTTCTCAGAAGGAGGATGCAGCAATCCCCCCCTGACAGCAACTGCCACCGGCAGTACTGCTGACAAAAGACCTGAGCTCCAGAGAGATGCCTTTTGGCTCAGAAGGCAAAAGGAAGAGGCAAGGGAGGGGGAGAGAGAGGAAAAGTTGCCTGTTTTTTGGAGCAGCTGAGCAGAGGGGTTGTGGGTGCAGGCAGGGAGGCAGCTTCAGGTGTTGCCTTCTCTTTTCTGTACCTCAGTTTCCCCTCCGGTGAAGGGCATCCCGCTCCTGCAACCCCAGCCTCAAAAGAGGAGCGGGTAAAGGTGGCACATCACAGAAAGCAATTCAAGAATCTCCTGAAGAAGGGACTGGATTTTTTTGTTTCCTTTTTTTCCCTAGTTCCTACAGGGTGTCTGGATCCACAGCCCCCTCCGTGTTAAGCCCCTGGCCAGGATGCCCAGTGCCGTGTGGAGCAGCCTGTCCGTGGTGCTGGGGCTGCTGCTCTGGCATCCCGCCGGTGCCAGCGGCCCGTGCTGGGAGAGCAGCAAATGCCAGGACCTCAGCAGCGATGCCGGCGTTTTGGTAAGCTGGGGATGGGGACTGCCTTCTGCTCCCTTTGCTGTCTGACCCCTGCCCCCGCATTCAGGGACCGGCGCCGTGGCCGGGGGAGGAGGAGAGGGAGATGCTGACACCGTCAGGTGATCTGCATCGATGCGTGGTGATGCTTTGGACCCAACGACCCGCAGGTGCCTCCCAGCTTCACCCAGCCAAAAATCAGCTTCTGAGCTTGTAGCATCCCTTCTGTGCAGGATGCAGCAGGAGTATTGGCATCGCCCCATGCCCAAGGATGCTTACAGAGAGGGGGAGTGGCAGTGTAGTGCAGCAGTTTACTTTGTGCATGTGCCAAATTTGCTCTGGGGACCCCAACGTGTGGGCTGTGCCCCTACCCTACACTGTTTCCAGTTCCCCAGGGCTGGTTTAGTGCCTGACCATGATGCCCCAGGCTCAGGTCTCACAGCTCCCCACCACGGAGGAGGCACAGGGAAACTCAGCAGGGCAGGAACGTGAAATCATCTTGTGAAACACTCCTCTCTGTGCAAGTAGCCCCGTGCAAACCTCTTCCCCTAGAGGTGCCCTGCCACGTGCTCACCCTTTGTAACTTCCCTAGCGATGAGGTGAGGGAGCCCTGGCCCAGGCTGCCCAGGGAGGGTGTGGAGGCTCCTTCTCGGGAGGTTTCCAAACCCGCCTGGACACGTTCCTGTGCCCCTTGATGGAGGGGAACCTGCTTGAGCAGGGGCTTGGGCTGGATGAGCTCTGCAGGGCACTGCCAACCCCCATCATTCAGGGATTCAGTGATTCTCTGGTTGATACCCATTCTCCCCTCCAACCCCTCCCAGGCGTGTGCTGCCGCGTGCAGAGCCGACCTCTCTGCCGAGGCGCCCGTGTACCCAGGCAACGGGCACCTGCAGCCCCTGTCCGAGAGCGTCCGCAAGTACGTCATGAGCCACTTCCGCTGGAACAAGTTTGGGCGGCGGAACAGCAGCGGTGGTGGGGGGGGAGGTGCGGGGGGGCTAAAACGTGAGGAGCTGGCTGCGGGGGGCAACCTGGCGCTGGCAGCAGCCGCACCCGCCGGCCAGGCCGCACACCGCGAGGAAGAGGAAGGAACCGGGCCGGAGCGGGAGGAAGGCAAACGCTCTTACTCCATGGAGCACTTCCGCTGGGGGAAGCCGGTGGGACGCAAGAGGAGACCCATCAAGGTTTACCCCAACGGGGTGGAGGAGGAGTCGGCCGAGAGTTACCCGCTGGAGTTCAGACGGGACCTCGTGCTCGGCGGAACCGGGGCAGCACCCGAGCAGAGAGAGGATGAGGAAGAAGAGGAAGAAGAGGAGGAAGGCCAAGAGGAGGAGGAGAAGGCAGCCGGCGGCTCCTTCCAGCTGCGGCGTTTCCACTGGCGCGCGCCCTCCAAGGACAAGCGCTACGGCGGCTTCATGAGCTCGGAGCACAGCCAGACTCCTCTAGTGACTCTCTTCAAAAACGCCATCATCAAAAGCGCCTACAAGAAGGGGCAGTGAGGGGGGAGAGGGGAAGAGCCCGAGGGGCACTCACCCCCCCCCATCCCCCCCACTGCCATCACCACACCTTCTCCCCCTACCCCGTAGCTGTATGTCCCTCTGGCATGTGTCACACTTTGAGATCTCCCTCGTTATGTCGTTCTTAATTAGTTCTCCAAAGGGTTCTGTCCGCTCCCCAGGGTTCCTGGAGGGAAGGGGTTGAGGATAAAGATATCAGCGCCTTCACTGCACCCACAGGACATGCACGGGGAGCGGGGACGGGGCCCTGCCCGGAGCACAACAGGTGATTTTCGTACTTTCACTGAGCTGTACAATACTGTAAATGAGAGATTAAAGGAATTCTAATGAAAAAAAAAAACCCTCAACACCACATTCTTTTTTTGCAAGCCCATCAGGTGGCATCCTGGGGAAAGGAGGTTCTCCTCCCCCTCTCCTCTGCCCTGCTGAGGCCTCATCTGGAGTCCTGTGTCCAGTTCTGGGCTCCCCAGCTCCAGAGAGACAGGGAACTGCTGCAGAGAGGCCAGTGCAGGGCTACCAAGATGCTGAGGGGACTGGAACAGCTCTGTGAGGAGGAAAGGCTGCGGGACCTGGGGCTGTTCAGCCTGGAGAAGGGAAGGATGAGGGGGGCCCTTATCAATGCTGAGAAATCCCTAAAGGGCAGNTATGAAATACAGCAGCCCCCTGGTACTGCCCTGAGGACCCAGCCAGAACCCAAGTCTCAGGTAAGCTCATCAATTCCCCATTAAACAGTGAACTAGGAATCTGAGTGCTAACAAAAGGCTTGGTATTTGGCAAGTAACATCACCAAGGGACAAGCACAGGCTGGGAAGGGGACCAAGTTTAAAACCAGTCTCATGGGGAAGCAAATCTTGACCACCTCTGCCAGACAAACCTCAAAAATGTGAAAGCATCACCCTCTCTCTTCCCATTTTTTTAAAATGTCCTTCCCAGCACCATTAACATCATCAAGTTGCTCTCCTGTGTTGGCTTTCGCATTTCTGCCCAGGAAGCCCACGCAGAGGAGCTGCAGGTACCCCACTGAGATGAATCCACCACCCTCCAGGCCCTGAACAGGAGTGGCTTTGGGAAGGGATATCCTCATTTATTTGAGACAACACAGTGGAAAGCTTGTTCAAGTAAAATAGAGCTCATTTATACTTTTCCCTCCTCTTCTAAGGCAACAGATATCTTAGAGGAGTCGAGGAGCAGAGAGGCTGTGGGAGCAGCATGGCACAGGGTACACGCCACATACGTTTGGGCCTCTCAGATAGCTACTCGGGTGATTTAGTTCCCATTTTGGCCCTGCTGAGTGGGTTCACACTCAGTTATGCACAGCTTGAGAGGAAAGCCAGGACCTTCCCCCTCTCCTCATGCCCTGCAAGGAGCTTCTGTGGGATGGAGGGGGATAAAAACCAGAAGAAACACTAAATCCCAAAGTATAATGAAGATGCAGTGGGCTTTGAGTTGCATCCTGGGCACGGGGCTGGGGGAAGGAAACTTATCCACAGCCGAGGCCATTCTCCTCCTCACCCAACCCTTCCCAGACTTCTCCAACGCCTCGTTTTTCCTCTCCCAGGGCAGAGAGCCACTGTGAAGACACCGAGTCAGCAGAACCCCTATGGTGGCAACATCAACATTTATTCACAAAGGGCACGAAGAGGGGGCATTTGAAAAGATCAACAGCTTCTGGGCCCTTTCAACAACAACCCTTTCCCCCTCCCAAACTCGCCCTCAGCTACACAGAGAAATGCCACATTGCTCCGAAATACAGCGATGAGTACGCACACATGCACCTAAACCCGCTGGGCTTAGAGAAATATACTTTGTCTTTGACACGTACACGAGTATCTAAACTAAAGGTGATTTACAAACAGGTCACTTACACCGTGTGTGTGTGTGTGGCTGGGGCCGGAGGGGGAACATTTACAGGTAGAGTTTCGGGTCCCAAAACGCAAGGGGGCAGCGGTGAGACGTGGGACGTGCAGCCGGGATGGCCCCGGCCCCGGTGCTGTGTCCCATGGAGCAGAGAAAAGGGAAAAGTATTGGGAGCAGAGGGATAACCTTCGGCCTCGCTCCCGACAGCAGAGGCCAGGGGTATTTTCTGCCCCAAAGGGATGATGTGCCCCTTGGCTCCCTTCTTTCATCACGAGCAAACCTTGGGCTCATCTTCACACCTTCTCAGTGGTGTTTGAAGAGTCTGGGAGGTGTGGGGCTTTTTTCCCTACTGACACATCATTTGGTTAATTGCTTTTCCCACTGCATTTAGTGCTTTTCATTAGAACAGCCACAGCAGCAAACCCTCCTTCCCCAAGCAGCCCGCTTCACACTCCTGCTGTTCACCCCAAAAGCTGCCCCAGCCAAAAGTCAGGCTTCAGTAGGACTAGGCATAACCTGGGGAGCAAAAAGGGGAACGGAGACATGCAGAGACCCTGAGGAGAGGCAGAAGCAAAGTGGGAGCCTTGGGCTGGGCTGGCACAGGCAGAGACATCCTACAAGCTGTGATCCAGCCCAGGGACTGAAATAAACCCTCGTTCTTCCTGTCTTCTTAAACTAGATCATTTCTTAAGCTTGGATTACAGCATGAGCACACAAATGAGCAGTGACCTCGGTGCAACAGCAAACTCTATCTGCCACTGAGGGCCAAAAAACAAATAAAAAGGGGATGGTGATGTGTAATTACAGCTTAAAATAACCTCCTGAAGAACTGCAAGGAGAGGAGGCAGAGAAATGGGTGGTGGCTGAAGCAACCCAGAGCCAGGGCAAAACGCGACATGCGGAAGCAGCTCCCGTTTTAGACCCTTCTGTGTCTCTCCACGTGGCAAAGAGAGAAGCAACTTGTCTGTCTGGAGGGAAAGGGGCTGTCCGAGCTCACAGGAGACGCCCCTGTGCCCCTCAAGCTGCTGAGAAGGTGTCAGAGTGGAAAGCTGCAGGCAGTGCCTGTCCGACTAAATGCCCCCAAGCTCACCTTGCAAACAGCCTTAGTACACTGACACCTGAAAGGTGTTTGGGAGCAAGAGAGATCCCGTCAATGACCAAATTCTCCCCATCACTGACCAGATATCCCTCACCTATGACCAAACATCTGCTATGAACAACCAAATAATCCTCATCTGTGACCAAATATTCTCATCAATGACCAAATACCCACTGCAAACAACCAAATAGCCTCTGCCAATGACCAAATAATTACTGTGAACAACCAAATACTCCCTACCACTGACCAAATACCCACTGTGAATGGTCAAATACCCCCTGACAATGACCAAATATCCCGTTGATGACATAATACCCTCTGCCAATGACCAAATACTCACTGTGAATGGCCAAATACCCTTGCCAATAGCCAAACACCTCTTGTCAATGACTAAATACCTTCTGTCAACAGCTAAATACCTGCTGTGAACAACCAAATTCCCCCACCAACCACTAAACCTCCCCACTTGACATTTCTTCCTCATCCCTACCATCTTCACCATGCAGTTTGGGTTTGGCAGGATCCAGAATTTTCTGCCATGTGCATCTAAAGCCAAACTCTCGAGTAAAACTCCTCTCCTTCCCCCAGCCAAATCCAGTTATATCCTACTGTACAATAAGAAAACACCGTCAGATACAGGGTCTGCAGGGTGAGCCCTGCAAAACTCTTCTTATAGCAGCTAATTCCCAGCAGCATTGGAGTTTCTTTGTGGTTATGGCTCAGCTGCTTTAAGACTGAACTTTGTTAAAGTGATTCTGCTAAAAAAAAAAAAAACCCGATTAATAATTCTTTCTTTGGGACAGGAACACCAAAACTGTAACAATCCAACTCAAAAGTATGGAAACAGTGGGTTAAAGTGTTAATGTTCTCCAGGATGGTGGTTGCTTGTGCCTTGTGTCACCGCCCCAGGCATCCCACTGCACTCCTACCAGTGACCTGGGCAAGAGGCTTAAGGTTTCTCCCTCCCCAAAAAATGAGTTTTCCCAAAGAAACGTGTTTTTAAGTGACCTGGAACCAGCCAGGCTGCTGTGTGCCCCCACAGTGGGGTGGGGGTTTGCCATCCTGGTGCTGTACTGGGCACCTCCTCCAACCAGGGCATCGGGGCACGGTGAAGCGCTCAGAGGCTGAAGGAAGATCCAAGTTCACAGGCCAGGGAGCTGTACATGGGGACCATTCCCCCTCTAGTAACATACCTCAAGCACCAGCTTGGGCAGGCAGTGGTTTTGGGGCTGCACCAGGGTCTTCACACTGCACCTCAATTCCCCTCCTGCTTTTTATCCCCTCCAGCTTTAGCCTTGCCCCTTGCCAGGGGCTCTTGCCATGGCCAACATGATGCAAGGAGGGATTCCCCAGGGAACAGGTTTGTTTTCAGCCAGGAAGATGTACATGCTCTGCCTGGAACCAGAGCATCGCCTCTCACCTTCCCGAAAAAGGAAGACAGAGAGGGAAGTCACAGCAAACACCCACCTCAGGCTGTTCCCCGAGCCTCCCGCACTGCCAACCGCCACCACGCATGGAGGAGGCGGAGGGACGTGAAATAAAAGTACTGGAGACGGGTTTGTGGTGCCAAGGAATTTTGGGGTGGCCTCAGTGCGAGTGTCCCCACCCATCCCGACCCCACAGGGCCAGCAGTCTCTCCCCAGGATGGATGTCCTTGGGTGTGAGCTGTCCCCTTGGGTCCTTGGGGAGCTCTGCCCTACCAGCACGGCCGCCCTCAGTACACGCATAGGTCCGGGAACTTCATCTCATACACCGGGACAGAGTGGTTCTGGGGCTGTCCGTAGGCGGCTGTGATGGTGCCAGAGGGGCTTGGAGGTGGCCTGAAACACAAGAAGGAGGTGGTTTACAGAGAGATTTGGTGAGGAAGCAAAGAACCTGTGGATAGAATCACAGAACCACAGAATTTTTCAGGTTGCAAAAGACTGTTGAGTTCCTGGAGTCCACCCCTTCCCCTCACAGTGCCAAGCCCACCACTGACCCATGTCCCTCAGCACCTCAGCTACACGGCTTTGCAATAGCTCCAGGGATGGGGACTCCACCAGCTTCCTGGGCAGCCTGAGACAGGGACTGACAACCCTCTCAGGGAAAAAGCTCTTCCTCAGCTCCAATCTAAATGTCCCCTTGTGCCACCACAAAGGCCTCAATCCCAGTCTGGCACCCACCCCGGCACCCAAGCTTCCATGTTGGGGGACATGTGGCTCCCACTGCCCTGCAGCCAGCCCTGTCTCTGTGGTCAGGCACCAGCAGCAGGTTTCTGGGTGGCTCAACACCTGTGCTTAGCATAGGGCGCTTGGCTGTCGCCTCAACTCACCGGATGGTGATCTCAAAGATCTGGTTGAGTTTGCTCTGCAGCAGCGTCGCCTGTAATACACGAGGGCTGTGTTAGTGGGGTGACCGCAGCTGTGCAAAGGGGACTGTAGTGGGTCTGTGTGGGCAGGTTTTGGTAACAGGGGGCTACCAGGGGTGGCTGCTTTAAACAAAGAGCTCCTGGAAGCTTCCTCTGTGTGTGACAGGGCCAGTGCCAGTTGGCTCTGAGATGGACCCACCACTGACCAAGGCTGAGCCCATCAGTGATGGAGGTAACACCTCTGGGATTGACAGGTTGGAGAAGGGGAAGAAGTTGCTGCACAGAGGCAAAACTGCAGCAGCAGAAGGGAGTGAGAATGTGAGAACATCTCTGCAGACACCAAGGTCAGTGGAGAAGGAGGGGGAGGAGGTGCCCGGGCACCAGAGCAGAGATTCTCCTGTGAGCTGTGGTGCAGCCCATGGTGAGGCAGCTGTGCCCCTGCAGCCATGGAGGCCACAGGGGAGCAGAGACCCACCTGAGCCCAGGGAGGACCCCATGCCAGAGGGGGTGGGTGCTCCAGGGAGGCTGAGAAACCATGGGAAGCCCACGCTGGAGCAAGATCCTAGCAGGACCTGAGAACTCAGGGAGGGAGGAGCCCAGGCTGAAGCAGGTTTGCTGTCAGCACTTGTGACCCCGTGGGAGGGACCCCACAGTGTAGCAGTGGAAGTGTGAGGAGGCCTCCCCAGAGAGGAATCATCAGCAGAGACCATCTGTGATGGACTGACCATAACCCCCATTCCCCAACACCCTGCGCTGCTGCAGGGGAGGAGAGAGAGTCCTGGGATGAAGGGAGGGGTGGGGAAATGTTTTAAGGTTCATTTTCTATTTCCCATTCCCTTACTGTGTTTTGATTGATAATAAATCAATCCAGCTCTCCCCAAGTTGAGTCTGCTTTGCCCATGATGCTAATTGCTGAGTGATGTCCCTGTCCTTATCTGCACTCGTGAGCCCTTTGTTCTATTTCTCTCTCCCCTGTCCAGTTGAGGAGGGGGAGTGACAGAAGCACTTGGTGGGCATCTGGCACCCAGCCAAGGTTAAACCACCACAGGGACAAACAGCCCTGTGCAGGGCAGAGGGAGAGTGGCCTGGCAAAAATCAGACCTGTGTCATCACTTCCAGCCTGTCACAAGCAGAGAGGGTGGACTGAGGGTGCCCCAGCCCTGACTCACCCTGGCACCGCAGTGGGCAGCAATCTCCTCGAATGGGGCTTTCTGAAACTTCTCCACCACTTGCCGCCTCCGCTCCCGCTCCTGCTCCTCCACGGCGACACTGTCTACTGAAGCAGAGGGGAAATGGCTCTCAGCTGCTCCTCACCCACAAGGACCACCACATCTCCACCTCCCCACCAGACAGCACAGGTTTGAGCAGTGCTAGAAAGCCAAGGAGAGCGTCTCCAGCACGTGGCTTTGGGAGCAGCCCCTCCAGGCACACCCCTATACCCACCAGGCCGGCCTCCATCTCTTACCTATAGCCTTTTTCAGTGTCTCATACGTGATCTCTTCTGCTGGTGCTCGCTAAAGAAAGGGGAAAAGCAGGTGAGGCTCAAAACACAGCATAGTGTTTTGCAGAAACCCTGAACCAGTGTCACGGGCTTTATTCTGGCATTAAAACACACCCTGTCCTCAAAGATCAGGGATACCCTTCCCAGTAACCTGCACTGTTTTTTTTCCAAGATGGAGTAGCCTGGCTGGACCTGTGGACCTGTGGAGAAAGGAGCCCACGGTAGAGCAGGTTTGTTCCAGGACTTGTGACTCCATGGGGGACCCATACTGGAGCAGTCTGCCCCTGGACTGCAGCCCATGAATGGGATTCATGCTGGAGCAGCTCATGAAGAACTGCAGCCCATGGGGAGAACCCATGTTGGAGAAGTTCATGGAGAACTGTCTCCCATGGGAGGGACCCCAGAGTGTAGCAGGGGAAGTGTGAGGAGGCCTCCCCATGAGAGGACGCAGCAGCAGAGACCATCTGTGATGGACTGACCATAATCCTCATTCCCTGTCCCCTGCTCTGCTGTGGGGGAGAAGAAAGGAAATTGTGAGTAAAGTTAAGCCTGGGAATAAGGGAGCCGTGAGGGGAAGATATTTTAAGATCTAGTTCTAATCTATCATTACCCTCCTCTCATTTGATTAGCAATAAATAGAATAATTTCCCCAAGTCAAGTCTGTTTTGTCCATGGCAGCAACAGCTGAACAATCTCCCCATCCTCATTTCTACCCATAAGCCTTTTGTTATATTTTCTTTCTCTGTCTAGCTGAGGAGTGAGGTAATAGAGCATGTGTCAGCACTTGGAGTGGAGCACCCAGGGGAGTCACAGAATCTCTGAAACCCCAGCAGAGTGGGAGTTGGCAGGGTCCTACAGAGCTCATCCAGCCCAATCTCTGCTCAAGCAGGTTCCCCTCCATCAGGGGGCACAGGAACGTGTCCAGGCAGGTTTGGAAATCTCCAGAGAAGGAGACTCCACACCCTCCCTGGGCAGCCTGGGCCAGGGCTCCCTGAGTTATGGGCCCCTGTGCCTGCAGCCAGAAGAGCAATTATGTGCAGAGCTAATGAAGAATTAGAGACCTTAACTACAAACTATCAGGCTTCTAAAAGCACACAGTGCTGAAGGGATCAAGAAGCCTCTGCAGAAATGGCACAACATGGTACCTGCTCTCGCTCAGGACTATTTCTTGACTCCACCTCGACCTGCAGGGAAATGGTCTCACCAATGCTCTTCCTCTTGGACAAACGATCTTCATCTAGGGAGGAAAAAAAAGGGCAGAAGAGGTAATTGCAGACACCCTGGGGGCAGCAGGGTGAGCACAGGCAGTCTCCAGGGAACATGGACACGTGTCCCATCTCCGGGGTGACAGTCACCCAAATTCTTCCAAGTCAGTAGAACTGAGGACTAAACCATGCCCAGAGGGCATCATGACTCCTATCACAGAATCATTTTGGTTGGAAAAGACCTTTAAGATCCCCAAGTCCACTCACTCCCCTCACAGTGCCAAGCCCACCACTGACCCATGTCCCTCAGCACCTCAGCTACACGGCTTTGTAATAGCTCCAGGGATGGGGACTCCACCAGCTCCCTGGGCAGCCTGGGAAAGGGACTGACAACCCTCTCAGGGAAAAAGTTCTTCCTCAGCTCCAATCTGAACATCCCCTGGGGCAACTTGAGACCATTTCCTCTCCTCCTATCATTCATTACTAGGGAGACCAATCCCCACTTCACTACAACTTCCTGTTGATGGTTACATAGTGATGATGTCTCCCTTCAGCCTCCTTTTCCTGGCACCAAACCCCCCAGGCCCTTTCCCTGCGGGCAGCTTTCCAGCTCCTCTACCCCAGCTTGGAGCGTTGCCTGAGGTTGCTGTGGCCCAAGGGCAGGACCCGGCCCTTGGCCTTGTTAAACCTCATCCCATTGCCCTGGGCCCATCGCTCCAGCCTGGCCAGGACCCTCTGAAGAGCCTTCCTGCCCTCACACACATCTACGCTCCCTCACAGCTTCGTGTCATCTGCAAACTGGCTGAGGGTGCCCTTGATCCCTCATCCAGATCATTGATAAAGCTGTTAAACAGAACAGGCCTCAGCACTGAGCCCTGGGGAACACCACTAGTGCCTGGCCAACAACTGCATTTAACTCCATTCCCCACCAGACTCTGGGCCCAGCCATCAGCCAGTTTTCCACCCAAAACAGAGCAGGTCTATCAAAGCCATGGACAGCCAGCCATGCATGTGGCAACCCCAAGAAGCTCCCACATCAATGGTTTGTGCCTCAGTTTCCCTATGGCTACACCTCTAAAGGTAGCGCAGAAAAACAACAGTCCCACGTGTAGCATAAGAACTTCATGCCTGCACAATTGGGTAGAGCAAGAGACCAGTTTCCTCTCCTACCAGTTCCCCAAGCTGTCCAAGGTGCTGTGTACCTGTCAGCTGAGGGATGTAGGGCGTGCTGAGTCGGTCCGAGTTGTATCCGCTGCCACCCAGCACCTCACTGATCTTGCTCTGCCAGAAGAAGACCTCTGGGCCTAAGCGGTCAAGGCTCTTGCTCAACCTATGAAGACAGAAAAAACAATCTCTCTGGCTGGGGGAACCATGCCAGCAGGATTTCTAGTCCCTTTGGGCCAGAAACAGAAGTATCTCATGGTTCTGATCAGCTCCAGCACCGCTGGATGCCTCACACTCCTTCACCCACTGGCACAAAGCCAGAGGCCCAAAAGAGCTCTTGACCCACCATGAGGGATACAGATGGGCTCAGGGAGTGTCTCAAGAGAGCAGTGGCACTCACTAGAGGCTGTAAGGAACCTCACCATCACATGTGACCTATGCCAAGGCTGTGGTAGCACAAATGGTATAGCCCAGGCAACAGTGGCCTGGGGATCGTACAATCATATAATCCTATAATTGTTTTGGTTGGAAAAGACCTTTAGAATCCTCAAGTCCAACCCCTTCCCTCTCAGTGTCAAGCCCACCACTGACCCATGTCCCTCAGCACCTCAGCTACACGGCTTTGCAATAGCTCCAGGGACTCCACCAGCTCCCTGGGCAGCCTGGGACAGGGGCTGACAACCCTCTCAGGGAAGAAGTTCTCCTTCAGCTCCAATTTAAGCCTCACAGAACTGGCCTAAGCCCAACAGCAGGATTCCTCAAGCTGGAAGCATAATGATACATGAGATCTACATCCATCCCACTGCCAGAGAAGGGAAGGGAGCAAACTGTGGCATTTGGCTTGCTCTGAGCACAAACCAAGAGCATCCAGGCTCTTACTTGGGTTCCTCCACAAACACATCTTCGGGCAGTAGGTAGGGAGCTTCCTTCTGTCGCATCTGGATGACCTGCAGAAGACAAGCAAGGAGACAAGCTCATAGCACACAGGTGGCCAGGAGTCAATGCCAGGGCTGCAATGGATGAGGCTGCAGCCCCATCCTCAGTCTCTCCCTCTCACCTCATGGATGCTCTGGCAGAAGGTGGGCACGGTGGTGAGCTGGCTGATGAGGTTCAGGTAAGCTGCACAGAGGGCAAAGAGTGCGCAGCGGTTGTATGCTGTCAAGTTATCCTCATTGATCTGGGCAATCTCCTGCAACAGAGAGACAGCCCCATGAGACAAGGATGGACAAGGCCCCAGTATGGTCTCCTCATAGAATCATGGAATTGCTGTGGTTGGAAATGACATTTAAGATCCTCAGTTCCAACCTCTCCCCCCACAGTGCCAAGCCCACCACTGACCCATGTCCCTCAGCACCTCAGCTACACGGCTTTGCAATAGCTCCAGGGATGGGGACTCCACCATCNGCCACATAACTGCTGGTACAAGCCAGGCTGCCACTGGCCTTCTTGCCCACCTGGGCACGCTGCTGCCTCATCTTCAGCCGCTGGCACCAACCCCCCCAGGCCCTTTCCCTGCGGGCAGCTTTCCAGCCCCTCTGCCCCAGCCTGGAGCGTTGCCCAAGGGCAGGACCCGGCCCTTGACCTTAGACAACCTCATGAAACTGGCCCCAGCCCATTGTTTCCATGTGCCTCACGGCATTGTGCACTCTCCAAACACCCCAGGAGCCTGCCTTTGCAGCATTTCAGAGGCTGCCAAGGTGATGATTTCCTCAGCATGTTGGTCTGATGCCACTATGGCAGGAGAGGCTCAGAGTAGACGAGGCACTTTCATTGCCCTTCCTCAGAGACTTCAATCCCCAAACAACCCCTTCCCAGAGACTCATTGCTATCAAATCACAGGTTGCCCACCCAAGGGCACATCCAGCTCCCTCCTGCCTACCTGCACAGCCAGCACCAGGCGGATGAGGTCCACCACAACCTCCTCATTTGCCAGCTCAATGCTGATGAGCATGAGCATGCTGTAGAGAGCCTCATAGTGAGCCTGCACATTGCTCTCTTCCTTGCAGATCAGGTAGATGTGCCGGTAGAGCTGCTGGCCATGCTGTTGGGACATGGAGAGATGTGGTATCTCTTTGAGTAATAGTGGCAGTAAGGTAAAGAAACAAAGCAGGGCTCAGCAAAGGGGCTCTCATCCATGCAGGAGTGAGCAGAGCTCCTCCTGGCACTGAGCAAGTGAAGAAAACCCAGGGAGAGGGAGCTGAGGCTATCAGGTGGCGGTTCTCTGTTCAATGCTGGACCCTGGCTGGGAAGAGGCACAGGCAGGTCCAAGAGCAGAGCTCAGGGGAAGGATGTCTCTGCTGCATTATAGAAATCACAGCAGAAAAATAAAGCCCTGAGACACATTGCTTGACAGCAAGGCATAGGATAGAGCCTGTTGCAAAGGAAACTCAGCTCTGCAAGGCGTTTTGTTTTTAAGGCTGCACTGCTGCTCCCTGGTAATAAACTCTTAGCCTCAGGTGAGCTCCAGAAGGGTTTGCACTGCTGGACATGTCTTAAGATGGAGTCACAGAAAGAAATAAAAAGAAATAAAATTAGACAGCTTAAAAAGCCACTAGACAGCTAACTTCTGGGACACCAGTATATCCTGGGGTATGCATTCTTTGGAGCAAAGAGCAGATTCAAGAAAGGTCCATGCATGAAGCGTTGATGGAGGCTGTATCCCACTGGCTTTTCCCAGGGACATTCCCAGGTTTAGAGGCATCATGGTACTGCAAGACCCAGGGTGACTTTGGGAAATTGAGGCACGGTCCTCACACTGGTGTGCAGAAGGACAGTTTGACTCAGATATTGACACTACCTTCTTCATGAAGACAGTATCTTGGCGGGAGCATTTGTCCACTTTCAGCTTCAGAACGGAGATGTCACTGATGGTGCTGCAAGGAAAGGCCAAGAATCATAGAATCACAGAATGGTAGGGGTTGGAAGGGACCTTCAGAGATGATCTAGTCCAAATCCCCTGCTAAAGCAGGTCCACCTAGATCAAGGTGACCTAAACCTAGACCTAGACCAAGTGGAAGGGAAAACTCAGAGACTGGAGAGATGTGATTCCCGCACTTCTGAGAGCTGCTGGCAAGAATGAGCTGCCTGGGAGGAACAGATGGAGGAAGCCAAAGGTGGCTTTCAAAACCCATCCGAGCAACTTGGATGTTCGTTGCAGGATTTCAAGGCAGTGGTGCTCAGGAAGACAAAAGGTTCAGGCAAAGTGGCTGAGCAGGACCACAGCAAAACCCACAGAGATGTTTTTATCTGGGATTATAGTCTCCTTCCTCCAACGTAAAACACCAGTGCCCAGCAGTCCATGAACCCACTCAAGGAGGTTATTGCACCTACACTGTGGTCCCACATACCTCTGGGCAGTCTTTTAGAGAGGCCTCCCCACTCATCTGGTTCTCAGCAGATCCCTGATTTGTAGCATTAAACCACCCCAGAACCGATACCAGACTTCTGAATAATCTTGCAAGTGCTTCTAGCCCAGCAGATTTCTCTCCCAAGCCCGCTCTGCAGGTCCCAGATTAGGTAGGGAACATACCTGATGGGAGAAAATTTCTGCCGGTTCCCGTGGCGATCAATGAAGCTGATGAGGATTTCAAGGACAAAGAGGCGGATCTCAGCATCCTCCATCAGGGCTGCAGAGAGCAGCCTGTCCAGGAAGACACTGGGAAGTGCTGTGAGCATGTTACTGCACTGGAAGCCCACAGAGACCTGCAAACATCAAAGAAAATAGGAGGCAATGTGACAGTGTTACTTGAGAGGGGTTAAAACACACCAAGAAAGGAGATGCAAGCAGGGAAGACTAAGTTCAGCTTGAGCTTTTCATGAACCACCACTGGGGGGAGCAGATTCCCTAGCTCTGCTCCTTCATGCCAGCAGTTGGGACCCCATGGATCTCGTAGGGAGGGGGCTCCTGTGGGGACAGTGACACATTCATACCTGAAGGAGGGACTTTAGAAGCATTATCTGTGTCAGCCGGTTCCGGTTCTCCCTGCCATGGAGAGAAGAAATAAATAGTAAAATCCAGGTGAAAACAAGACAAAAAGAGAAAGGATGGAAAAGCCCAAGGAAGGGCAAGATCAGTTTCTGGAGACTCATCATCACAAACAGACACAATCTCCTGCAAATCAGCTGCAGATTTACCACCCAGCAGAAAGGCTGTTAAAGGAATGATGAATATCGAAGTACACATCCTGCCACAGGCACCAGAAACAAGGCAGTGTCCCAACATCTGGACATTCCTATCCTGCAGTGACTCCCAAGGGATACCGGGCACTGGCTCCCAACAGGATGGTCACTTTTAAGCAGGTAAAAAGTGGTGAGAGGAAGCCCAAGGGCCCCTGTCTGTGGAGGTGCCCCTGCTCCTCACTCCTGTCTTGCTTCTCACAAAGCCATAACAAACCACACTTGAACTTCAGCAAAGTGAGAGGGTTTTAATGCAAAAAAGAGTAAATTCTGAATTCTCTGCTGTCTGAACTCCATCATCCCTAGATCTGGGGGGATGCAGGGAGCTCCCAAGGGATTCTCATGCTGCAGGGGGACTACTGTGGCCAGCAGGCCCAGGGCAGTGGCCGTCCCCTGTGCTGGGCCCTGGCAAGGCTGCAGCTCAAGTGCTGTGTTCAGTGTTGGGCCCCTCACTGCCAGAGGGACACTGAGGGGCCAGAGAAGAGGAGCCTGAGGGGAGACATCATCACTCTCTGCAACTAATGACAGGAGGTTGTGGCCAAGGGGGAGTCCATCTCTGCTTCTGAGCTACAAGCAACAGGACAAGAGGAAACAGCCTCAAGTTGCCCCAGGGGAGGTTTAGATTGGAGCTGAGGAAGAACTTTTTCCCTGAGAGGGTTGTCAGCCCCTGTCCCAGGCTGCCCAGGGAGCTGGTGGAGTCCCCATCCCTGGAGCTATTGCAAAGCCGTGTAGCTGAGGTGCTGAGGGACAAGGGTCAGTGGTGGACTTGGCACGGTGAGGGGAGGGGTTGGATCTGATGATCTTAGAAGTCTTTTCCAACCAAAACAATTCTATAATTCTCTGACCTACTGTAGTAGTTTTGCCTGGGCCAGGTTTTTTGGTAGCAGGGAGGCTACAGGGGTGGTTTGTTTAAACAAAAAGAGTTGTCAGAAGTTTCGCCTGTAGCTGACAGGGCTACAGGAGAGGAGAGTGCTTAGGCACTGAAAAGGCTCCCATGTGATATGTGGTGAGGACCATGGTGAAGCAGGTTATCCCCCTGCAGTCCATGGAGGCCATTGGGAAGAAGAGACCCACTCGCAGCCCGTGGAGGAGCCCACGTCAGAGTGAGTGGATGCCTGAAGGAGGCTGTGACTCTGTGGGAAATTCAACATGGAGCAAGTTCCTGGCAAGACCTGGGAGTCCGTGGGGGAGGTGCCCACGCCGGAGCAGGTTTGCTATCAGGACTTGTGATCCCGTGAGGGGACCCAGGCTGGAGCAGTCTGTCCCTAAACGACTGTCCCTCCCGGTGGATGACCCACGCTGGGCAGCGTGTGTGGAGCTGCCCCGTGGGAGGTCCATGCCGGAGCAATTCATGAGGAGCTGTGGCCCATGGGAAGGATCCACACTGGAGAAGTCCTGAGGGACTGTCTCCCGTGGGGAGGGACCCCACAGTGTAGCAGTGGGAAGTGTGAGGAGGCCTCCCCCTGAGAAGCAGCAGCGGCAAAGTCCATCTGTAATGAACTGACTGCAACCCCCGCCCCTCATCCCCTGCACTGCTGGAGGGAAAGGAAGGGGAGTACTGGAGGAGGGAGGGGTGGGGGGAGGTGTTTTTAAGATTCAGTTTTATTTCTCGTCTCCCTGCTTTTATTGCTTCTTTAATAAATCAAACCCTTTTCTCCCCAAGTTGAGTCTGTTTTGCCCGTGACACTAATTGCTGAGTGAGCTCTCCGTCCTTATCTCAACTCTCAAGGCGTTTGTTATATTTCTCTCTCTCTCCTGTCCAGTTTAGGAGGAGGAGTGATTTTAGGACTGGGTGGACATCAGGCTAAACCACCACACCTACACAACAAACAGCAGCATCTCCATAAGCTGAGCTTCAGGCTGCAGCTCTTCTGCAAACTCATGCTTCACCTGCACATCCAAATCAAACACAATCTTTCACACAGTGTCAGATGAGCTGCCAGAGAAGCAGTGACACATAGCCTGGCACAGCCAGCCCAGTACCTAGAAGTGACCACCATCCTGGGGCTGAGACCCATTGTGCTCCCGCAGCAAGGAAAGGTGCACTGACCAAATGGCAACCAGCCCCCAGTGTCTTCCACCCTTGGACTCAGGAGTGAACATGGGTGTCAGGAATCACTTTCATGTGAGTAAGGAGCAGAGCGTGCCTCCTATCAGCCAGCAAAGGCTCTCCTATCAGAGACAAGTGGGAAGAGCCTGACCATACTTTGAAGACAAATATAGCATGAAAATCTGTTTGCTCCATACCTACATGTTTCAGCACTGATACCCTCGCTCTAAATAGCTCTCGTGGTCTGTTCCCACACTTCTTAAGCAATTCTGTTGTTTGGGTGTTTTCCCTTCCTTCTCCTCCTCCACCACTGGGTATAAATAACCACCCCCTGCTTGGTGGCAAGAAAAGCTCTGAGGCAGCTCAGAGGAGCCACGCACCAGTGGGGGAAGGCAGAGATGAGCAGCCAGTCCCATCAAGCCACACACGAGTTTCAGAAAAGCCATGGCAGCCCTGACTCCTCAGCAGCCACCTTGCTGCCCTGAGACAGCCCAAGTCATGCCCCTGAATATTATTTGTAGTTCCTGGTGTTTTGGATGACACCCCAGGACCGAGCTCCTGACAGCTGAATCTCTCAGCAGGTACCTGAAGAAATGCAGAGTTCAGCTGCAACTTTACTGCCTGTAAACACCTTTCCTCGTTGATGTTTCAGTGTTTCAAGGGGTCCCTGTCATCACATCTGAACAACCTCACCACCAGGACAGGCCAGGAGGGACCTGCTGGAGAACAGCTCTGCAGAGAGGGACCTGGGACACCAAAGCACATATTGCTCACCTTCCCTTGCCCTTTTGTGGAAGCTTTTGATGTCTGGACTTTCCAATAACATGCCCACATCCCACTTTGTCCCCAAAGACCACCTCGAGGTGGAAACAGCTTCAGGAGCTCCCCAGAACTTTGAGCTTTGTTCAAAGCGTTACACCCACATACAGAGGGAGAGTGTCAGGGAGAGCAGGGCAGGGGAGAGAATGAGGAAGCAGGAAGGTTTCTGTTCTCACCCGGCTTTGCCAGCCTCGATGGAGTGCTGCATGGAGGGTAGTGGCACCTTGTTCATGATGAAAACCATCACCTCAGACTGCTGGTAGGTTGGCAGTGTGCTGGCAAAAGACCCTGCAGGGACAAGAGTGAGTTGGCAGCATGCAAGGCATAGCCCACCACCCCTAGAAGCACCTAGTGCCATGGGATGTGCCCACCTGCCCTGCCCAGGCTGAGACAGGACAAGGCCTGCCTGGATCCTGCATCCACAGGCAGATATACTATCAGCGTGATTCAAGGCCCATCCAAACACTTCCAGGTGGGGCAGGCCCAGCTAGGATGAGGCTGCAAACATCTGCCTCTACCCCTTTCATTTTTGGGGCTGAGGCACATGCTGATGCCTGCTCTCCTTCCCTCCTTTCCTGCCCTTATTGAGGGTCTCCTGCCCAGGGAGAAACACAACTCTGTCTGCACAGAGTTGTGTTGCAGGAGATGGCTGGGGCTGCAATGCCACCTGCTGATAACCCATTGCCACACTTGAAACACAGAAACCTCAATTCCCAGCACTGCTTTTAGGATGAGGGAATGGTGATGTGGAGATAGAACTAGCTGAATGACAGAGTCTAGAGGGTGGTGATCAATGGCACAGAAGCAAGTTAGAGGCCTGTGGCCAGTGGAGTTCCAGAGAGATCAGTTCTGGGGCCAGTCTTGTTCAACATCTTCAACAACGACCTGGATGAGGGGACAGAGTGACCCTCACCAAGTTCTCCAATGGCACCAAACTGGGAGGACTGGCTGATTCACCAGACACTGTGCTGCCATTCAGCCACATCTGGACAGGCTGAGAGTGGGGCAGAGAGGAACCTCCTGAGGTTCAGCAAGGGCAAGTGCAGAGTCCTGCACCTGGGGAGGAACAACCCCCTGCACCAGGACAGGCTGGGGGTGACCTGCT
>WBNH01000949.1:29626-53560 GCA_013401255.1 Urocolius indicus
TGGGGCCAGTGTTTGTTGTGTGGTGGCCAGTGCCAGGACAAGGGGTAACGGGCAACAAGCTGGAACCCAGCAAGTGCCACTGGCACAGGAGGAGAAACGTGTTTGGTGTTGAGGTGAGGGAGCCCTGGCCCAGGCTGCCCAGGGAGGGTGTGGAGGCTCCTTCTCGGGAGGTTTCCAAACCCACCTGGACATATTCCTGTGCCCCCTGATGGAGGAGAACTTGCAGGGTGTATGCTGGATGAGCTCTAGTGAGCCCTTCAAATTCCGACTATCCTGGGATTTTGTGACTTTCTGTGACTTTGATTTTAGGAGGGTGACCTTGTTTTACCCCAGACTCCCACAGATGCATGAGGCAGACACCCACTGTGCAGAGGGTCACCCACCAGCACAACCCGCGGGACACCCCACCTATGGTTTTAATGACGGCCTCCTGGAACATCCTCTCCTCATGCTCCTTGATGATCTTGGTGCCAACGCCAGCGGCACAGTCGTAGCTGCCGGTCAGCGCGTAGTCGATGCTGAGCCGCAGCTGCCTCAGCAGGGTGTTAAACACTTCCAGCACCGTTGGCCCTAGGGCAGGACAGTGTGGTTTATGCACCCTGTCACCCCATAAATAGCTTGAATAACAGTTTTGGCAGACACACAGTGATTTTTATCCTCCACTAGCTTCCCTTGTCAAGATAGAATATAAATGGCCTTCCAGGAGCACTGCCAGCTCAGCATATTCACGGCAAGTCCCTGAAAATCCCTTTGTCCTCTGCTACAAAGACAAAGGCTCGCATTGCATTCAGCACACTAGGTTTAGGCCATTGCATATGGGTACAGGTGTGGTGCCTGGGAGCACTGAAATGGCACAGATCTCCAGCATCTCTAGGTGCTCCAGAAGCCATCCCCCACTCCCAGCTCACCTGGGCACAAACCAGTTCCCAGCCCAAATCTCTGACATCTCTTCATCATTCCCACTGAAAGTAAAAGGCCTTGGTCAGGCTGGATCAATGGGCTGAAGCCAATGGGCAGAGGTTGCTCAAGGCCACGTGCCAACTCCTTCCCTTGGGCCACAGCAACCCCAGGCAATGCTCCAGGCTGGGGAAGAGGGGCTGGAAAGCTGCCCACAGGGAAAGGGCCTGGGGGGTTTGGTGCCAGCGGCTGAAGATGAAGCAGCAGCGTGCCCACGTGCGCAAGAAGGCCAGTGGCAGCCTGTCTTGGATCAGCAGTGGTGTGGCAGCAGGCCCCATCTCTGGAGCTATTGCAAAGCCATGTAGCTGAGGTGCTGAGGGACATGGGTTAGTGGTGGGCTTGGCACTGTGAGGGGAGGGGTTGAACTTGAGGATCTTAAAGGCCATTTCCAAATGAAACAATTCTATCATTCCATGAAAACGGTGAAAGACAGACAGAGAGGATTAATTTATCCACTTACCAACAGATCCAGAGGCTGCAATCACTGCTGCCTCCGAGAGGACCTCCACAATGCCTGCACGCACCGTGGCCGCACTCTTGCTGTTGGCATCCAGGTGCCCCAGGAGCTGTTGGATCACAAGATGGGAGTGCTGCGGCTGGAGAGAGAGCACAGAGGTCAGCATCTTACTCTGAGAGGAATCTTACTCTGAGTCCCTGTCTGGTTCTTTTCAAGACAGCTTTCGATGTAAAATGAGAGGGGTGCACCTGGAAGAAATCTCTTTCACAGGACTGAACAAAAACTTTGAGCAATTTGCAGGGAAAAAACAATCTAAAGAGCCATACAGATCTAAGGAAATAATGACAATTAATCCTGGGGATTTCATGGAAAAAAGATTTGATTTTTACCAGGGTTTCCCCGAACACATCTACACTTCAAAAGTGCCCTGCTGAGTTATTGTGACCTTACATCTGCAACTGTGCATTAACGGCAGCTTGTAAAAATCTAGTATTCCTGTAAAGTGTGTTTGGCAGTTTGCAGGATTAAAAACAAGAACGAGAGCAGGGGGCAGCGATTTGCTTCCCCTTGTAAGAGCTCTCCAGGCAGAGCCGTGGCATGGATGAGCCCAAAAGCAAACCAAGTTCCCAAAGGGGTGAAGTTGTGCAATAGGCTTGGGACAGGCTCTGTAGTGTGGGAGCAGGGTGGGAGGGCAGCATCATGCCCAAGAGTAAGCAAGGACTCATGTAAATAGAGTCGTATTGAGAGAAATCCACATGGAAAAAGAAAGGATGGACCTTTTTTCCACCACTATGGGGTTTACCTAAACTGCATTTCCATGGGCTGCAGTGAGAAGGCAAGCCTGGCAGGGTTTGTCTCTGAGCACCCCATGTTTAAGGACAGGGATGCCAGGCTGCAGGTGCTGGCATGATGTGCCCAGGACACATTTCATCCCAGACAGCCCCTTTCCTTTCCTGCAGGGATGAGGAACTTGGGCTGATATACACAGCAGTGATCTGAAAAGAGGTAGCTTTCCATCAGAGCCCAGCTGCTCCCTTCAGAGTGTCTTACAGCATGCTGCTACCCCATCTGATTCAGCAATACTTTGCTTTTCCATGAGAGAGAGGGAATCAGTCCTAGGACTGAGACACAAGTATCTGAACCCCGTACAGCTGACACGCAGCCAGGCTAACGCCTCTCAGCCCTCTCCCTGCATCCCCACAGGGCCCACGCTGCTCTCCACCTGGCCCGTGCCCGTCTCCAGCCCATTTTGGGGCACATTTGGTGGCCCGAGCTCATTGGGAGGGCTCAGCCTCAGCACTGTGGGATGCAGAAACGCGGCAGCAGCAGCTCTGACTCAGCTCAGCCGTGGTGGCAGGCGCGGGCGCTTCTGAGCACTGCACGGGGTGCCATCGACTCCTCACCTGGATGGAGTACATGATGATCCTGAAGCAGCAGGTGGCAAAGATCTTCGGCTCCCAGAGCGAATGGTTATCCAAGTGGCTGGGAAAAGAGATGGAAATGAAGGAGAAGGCAAGTGTCAGCCCCCGAGATCTTGCAACACTAAGCACCAGGGATAGCTAGAAGCAGCAGGGAGAAAATGCTGCAGGTGAGGGTAGGGACACAAACTCCTCTCTGCAGTGACTTTTCACAGAATCACAGAATGGTGGGGATTGGAATGGACCTCTAGAGCTCATCCAGTCCAAGCCCCTGCTCAAGCAGGTTCCCCTCAAACAGGAGGCACAGAAAAGTGTCCAGGCAGGTTTGGAAACCTCCTGAGAAGACTCCACAATCTCCCTTGGCAGCCTGGGCCAGAGCTCCATCACCCTTATCTACCCCATGCCATCTTCCTCATTATATTCAAAAATGAGAGCTCAGCCTGAAACCCAGCCTCCATCTGCATGCAGAGCAGAGCCAGAGGACCCCACGTCTCTGCCCTAGCTCTGGACCACGCTGGCTGTTTCCTCGTGCCTCGGTTTCCCTTGTGCTAAAAATGAGGGGTGCCCAACTTACATGAGGACAGGTTTGATGGCGTTCTTGATGTTGCCGTACGCCGCTCGGCCAAGCAGCTCCCGCAGGCACCTCTCTGCCAGCTCTGTCGGGCTCTCCTTCTCCTTCTCTGTGGCTTGCAGCGGGGAGGGGGAGCGGCTGTCAAAGCAGAGGAGGGCGAGAAGAGCAGCACTGAGTGTGCGGCAGCAGTGGGGGAGAAGAGGCACAGAACCCAGGGCAGGGAGGGGCTGGAGCAACGTGGTCATGGCATCTGCCCACAGCTCGTGTTGCAGAGGGCTGTGGGTTACCTCTTACACAGCCCACGGCCACCTCACAGCAGGCAAATGCCAACCTGCCAGGCAGATGGGGGAGCTCTGTCCCAGAGAAGCCCAGCAATCAGGCACTGCTGGATTTGAGCCAGCTCAGAGAGCAACATGGGTGCACGGATTGCAGAGGAGGGGGATGTGATGGCCCTGCTTGTAGCACCAGGCTGTGCCAGGCAGCAGGGACAGCCTCCGTGTCCCTGGGGCTGGAAGGATGATCACAGTGCTCAGTGCTGGAGGGAGAAGGATCTTAACAGTGAGGACACAGGACATAATGTCCTCCCAGGGTGGACACAGCTTGCCAGAGGCGGAAGAGCAAAGCAAATATGGCTCAGCACAAATCACTCTGAACACACACATATCCCACAGATGAGATTCATTCCCTTTTTCCACACTGGGGCTCCTGAGGAGATTCCACACTGCTTGGGCAGCCTGGGCCAGGGCTCCCTCACTTCAACACCAAACAAGTTTCTCCTCCTGTGCCAGTGGCACTTGCTGGGTTCCAGCTTCTGCTCGTTATCCTTTGTCCTGGCACTGGCCATCACACAGCAAACACTGGCCCCATCCTCCTGAAATCCACCCTTCGGGTATTTCTCAGCACTGATAATGTCCCCCCTCAGCCTTCTCCGGGCTGAACAGCCCCAGGTCCCGCAGCCTTTCCTCCTCACAGAGCAGTTCCAGTCCTCTCAGCATCTTCGTAGCCTTCAGATCTCTCTAAACCTTCAAAAGAAGAATCCCAGGAAGAATCCATGCCTGCTTCTCAACTAAGCAACTCCCTCTCTAACACCCAGCTGATGGCAAGCACGCAGCCAGAGGGGTGTCACGCCAGAAGAATGCTAGGTGACCAAAGCCAGGTTTCAGTTTCTGAGACTTCTCTTGCCTGGCTTTACAGTAACTGCTTCAGTAGCCATTAAGCAGGAATTCCTCACAGAGGTAAGCCCACGGAGCAGGCAGCTCACTGCCTTTGCAAACAGTGTGCCTTAATCGCACAGGCAGCGCAGAGGCTCCACAGGAGCCTTCATAGCACCAGGTGCTAGGAAAAGCTCTGCCACCCACAGCATCCTTCAGTAAGGTGTTCACAGGGTTCCCCTCTGGCCACTCACTGTGTTTTTCAGAAGCTGCAGATACAAACCAGCCTCAGCCTTGCAAAACCTTGACAAAAGCAACCCTGGGGACCCTGAAGCCAATGGCAGAGCAGGTGGATCACTGCAGCAGCAAACACTCACCTTTCAGACTCCTCCACGTGCTGTAAATTGAAGAGCAGTGAGGGTACAATTTTATCCATGTGCTGTGGGTCCCAGATGTTGGCTTGGAGTTCATCATTCACTGTCTTCCTCACCACTCCTTGCAGGCCTTTGATGCCAGACATCCGGATCCTGGGGAACAGATTGACACCAAAAGGCTACATACCTCTATAGTATAAGTTATTTCACACTTCTGTATACCCAGACACAAGTGAAACTGTGCTAGAAGTTCTGGAGAGAAGACAGTGATTTCTGCACCACTGGAAGGGTTCATAGAATCACAGAATCATTGCAGTTGGAAAAGACCTTTAAGATCTTCAAGCCCACCCCCTCCGCTCACAGTGCCAAGCCCACCACTAACCCATGTCCCTCAGCACCTCAGCTACACAGCTTTGCAATAGCTCCAGGGATGGGGACTCCACCAGCTCCCTGGGCAGCCTGGGACAGGGGCTGACAACCCTCTCAGGGAAAAAGTTCTTCCTCAGCTCCAATCTAAACCTCAACTGGGACAACTTGAGGCTGTTTCCTCTTCTCCTGTCATTCATTACTGGGGAGAAGAAACCGACCCCCACCTCACTATAACCTCCTGTCAAGTAGCTACACAGAGTGATCATATCTCCCCTGAGGCTCCTCTTGTCCAGGCTGAACACCCCCAGGCCCCTCAGCCCCTCCCCAGCACACTTGTGCTCCAGCCCCTTCCCCAGCTCCGCTGCCCGGCTCTGGACACGCTGCGGCCCCTCAGTGTCCCTCTGGCAGTGAGGGGCCCAACATTGAACACAGCACTCGAGCTGCGGCCTCACCAGGGCCCAGCACAGGGGGAAAATCACTTTCCTGGTCCTGTTGGTTACACTACTTCTGATACAAGCAAGGATGCCATGGGTTCTTGCAGGCAATGCCCCAGTTCGCAGCTCCAGGTCTGATATACACCAGGGCAATCCTCTTGCCTCACATTCTCTGTGATGCGGCTTCTCTCAGATCAACACGTGAGTGGGAAAGGCTCTGAAGCAGCTAAAATCATCCTGGCAGCAGCAGCCGCCTCCCATCCACTGTCTTTCACAGCAAGCCTGGGGGCAAGCAGCAGCCACAAATGTCCACTGTATACACTACCCATGACAGAGATGTGGCACCAGTGAGTCTGGTCTCCCTGAAGGATTGCGTTTGGCCCTATGAAGTCTCTATTCTCCAGCTGTAGCACACATGGAGAGTTCTTTCCCCTGTTCCCAGCAGATGTAGAGCCAAGCTGCACCCATGGGGATGCTGAATGCCAGGGAAACCAAGGTGCTTTTTGACACCTGTGTCCTTTCTGGGTCCAAAAATCTTGACTCTGCTCTAGTCAGTAAAGTAATCAATAACATTGATTCCTACATTGCAGATTCGCAGGTCTGAAACCAGCCCTTCAACACCCAGTGCTAAACCTGAGAAAGACAGCATGTGTTTATCTGCAGAAATAAATGCATTAAATAACCTGCTCTGAGGTCTCATTTTGCATATCTAAACAAGGTGATCACCTGACTGAGACACAATTCTTAAGGAGGACCAAAGGCCCAGGAAAGCAGTGCACTCCGTTTTAATTACAAGAGCTACAAGAATTTATCTCTTCCAGGCTCCAATACAATTTAGCCACCATCACCAGTGCCCTGAATATCAGGTGAAAATAATGAGCCTTCTGCATTATTTCCTTATTAAGGAAGAAAACCCCACCCTGTGAAACTGCAGTTGTAAAGGGAGGCAAGTCTGGTCCTTGTGGATAAGCCTCCACGAGGAGTGGCAAACCTCAGGGCTTTACCCCTCCACAAAGCAACTGGTCCCTGCTACAGCAGCTCCAGGAACAACACCACCGGGATGGGCTGAAACGCTGCCTGACATCGGGGTTCCACTTAAAACTCTTGTCTGGCAGCAGCAGCATCCTGCCCAGAGCTTCCCAGCGAGAGCAACAGGTGCTACGCCATCAGGGCCTCACGGGCAGATTTCAAGCGTCGTGTCTTTTTAAATACACCACTGACAGGCTCGGCCTTGGCAGCAGTAAACAACATTAATCTGTCTGCTTTAGTCATAATTAATCCCTCCAGGGAACATTTCCTGCAAGTCAGTCCTCAACGCTGTCTGGAGAGATGGAATCGCCTTTAAACAGGGAAAATAACAGAGCACGGTGCTGCAGGAGGCAGTTTTTGAGGGAACACTCATTCTCCTAAGAGTGGGAAGCCTCTTCCCATCATCATTATCCTTCCTTTCAGGATCAGGATAACTTCTTTACCTCCTGCTCTGAGCTTCAGCTGTCTGTAGGTTGTCCCCCCTGAAGCAAAGGTGATAAATGCTCAAAGGTGCACTGAGGCAGCCCTATGACAGGCAGAGTCCACGTTTCACTGGCTCACATTTTGCCCAAAGAAAAGAAGCTGGAATTCTGAGGGCACATTTGACCCTCGTCTTGCCATCGGCCAAGGTCAGAGTGAGCACAGCTGCCCTGCTCTCAGGACAACAAGTACAGAATCAACTTCTGTCACACATATGTAATGCTTCACACAATATTCCACACAGCAACAGAGGCTGGGGACATGCTGCTCTGTTTTCCAGGCTTCTGTTTCATCCTCCTATCTAGTCATAACAGGGTTTAATATTTGGAAATTAAGTGAGGGTGGAGAACAGCAGCCTGAATGCACTCAGCTCTGAGGAATCACTGTACATCTCCATCACAGCACAAAGAAATTGGTCCATGCAGCCTCCATCCAACCAATCACCAAAAGCAGATGCTTGTCCAGGAAGAGCAGAGGCTGAAGGCACAGGAGAGGGACCTAAGAGTTCTGATTGACAACAAACTAAACATGAGCAGCAATGTTCCCTTGTGGGCAAGAAGGCCAATGGCATCCTGGGGGGTATGAAGAGTGTGGGTAGCAGGTGGAGAGAGGTTCTCCTCGCCCTCTCCTCTGCCCTGCTGAGACCTCATCTAGAGTCCTGTGTCCAGTTCTGGGCTTCCCAGCTCAATTAAGACAGTAAACTGCTGGAAAGAGGCCAGCACAGGGCCACTAAGATGCTGAGGGGAAGGGAGCATCTTTCCTATGAGGAAAGGCTGTGGGATCTGAGGCTGTTCAGCCTGAAGGCTGAGGGGGGCCCTTATCAATGCTGAGAAATCCCTACAGTGCAGGTGTGCAGAGGATGGGGCCAGTGTTTGTTGTGTGGTGGCCAGTGCCAGGACAAGGGGTAACAGGCACAAGCTGGAAGCCAGCAAGTGCCACTGGCACAGGAGGAGAAACTTGTTTGGAGTTGAGGTGAGGGAGCCCTGGCCCAGGCTGCCCAGGCAGGGTGTGGAGGCTCCTTCTCAGAGGTTTCCAAACCCTCCTGGACGCCTTATTGTGCCCTCTGAGCAGGGGCTTGGGCTGGATGAGCTCTGCAGGGCCCTGCCAACCCCATCATTCTATGAAAGCCTCTCCCAGAAGGCAGAGCTGGCAGGGCCAGGGACACCCTGCTCATGGAACTCACTTGGTCCGGATGTCAAGGTCATCGTGGCTGGAGTGGCACATCTCGCTGAAGCGGGAGACAAAGAAGTCGTAGCTACGGTGATAAGATGGGGTGTCCTCCTCAATGTTGGCAAACTTCACAAACTGGGAGAGAAGAAAAAGGGGTCATCCCAGAGGGCAAGACAACAGAAATGTCCCTAAAATTCCTCTCCGAACCAGCAAGCATTTGTGAGCTTTAGCAGTGTAACACAGTGCTCTTCCCTACAGCAGCTCAGCCTGTGCTTGGGATGATGAGTCAGGCTGTCCAGTTGCACACAGGACACTGGGTCCCCACATAGGAATATGCCACCACACAGTCCTATCAAATTCCAGCAGCACCCAGGCCTGCCTGCACATGCTGCAAACCGCAGCGTAAGCCTCAGTGGTCCCTGTAGAGGGCATTTAGGGATGCAACTCCCTCTCAGTTAGGGATTCCTAATACGTAACATACTAGTAACAGGAGATAAGTTTGCTCCCCACTTCTTTCCATCTCTTCAGGCAGCACAAAACCTGGCTAACGTTTTCCAACCCTTGCTGCAGGGGCAGGGAGGGAAACAGCCTTGGAAATGCCAGCAGAGATATGAAGTGGAAGCAGGTTCTTAACCACATCCCAGACCTCACACACAGCACCCAGTAGCATGAGGTCCCCTCGCTCCCTTCCAGCCAACAGGAGCTTGCCAGAAATGCCAGCTGACCAACAGATCTGGCTGTTAAGCTTTCAGTGAGAGAATTAAGCAGGAAGAAAGGATAAACATGTTTTTAAGGTTTCTTCTGAATTTCAAAACTCATTCATGAAAGGATGAGAAGAAAGGGATGGGCAGGAAGGGAGAAACTCAGCTCATCTAGTCAAGATGACAGGGATAACTTTAGGAAAGGAAAAATTAAATAAAACCTCAATGGCAAAACAGCTGTCACAAAATCCAAGGCATCAGCTTCTGGCTGGAACATACAGAGCATTCAGTATCCACCCAACAGCACCTGGTGCTGCAAACGGATGAGGTTTATCCTTGGCCTGGGATAAGCATCACGCCAACAAATCCTTCGTGTTCTATCCTCCCACTCAAAGCAAGGGCATAAGAAACTGCTTGCCAAAATTTACAAGGGTCTGTAGTGATAGAGCAAGGGGAGATGGCTCCACACTGAGGGGAGACTGAGGTAAGATCTTGGGAAGAAGTTCTTCCAAGCTGCGAGGGTGGTGAGGCGCTGGCACAGGTTGCCCAGCGAGGCTGTGGCTGCCCCATCCCTGTCAGTGCTCAAGGGCAGGTTGGATGGGGCTTGGAGCAGCCTGGTCTGGTGGGAGATGTCCCTGCCCAGGGCAGAGGGTTAAAGTGAGAAGAGCTTTGAGGTCCCTTCCCACCCAAAACACTCTGTGATTCAATGATTTTAGGCAGAGAAATCTGCTGGCTGCTTTTGTGCTCCAAGCCACACTCATTTCAGCACACTGGGACAGCTGCAGCTGTTTGCATGGACATGTGATGAAGGGAGAGGATGTTCCCTGTCCAAGCAATCCCCTAAACCATCCGAGCTGCTAATTGCTACCCAGCAACACCGGGATGGTAACAATGCAGAGCTGATATCGGTGCAGCCCCACTGCTTATGACAGCATGACATGAAACTCTGTGGTCACTTTGAGCCATCACCCATCACTCAGGTAAGTTGTCCTGGGTCAAAGCATCAGGACTGTTGGGTTCCTCATCCAGCTGGAAGGGCCTAACCAAACCTCCAAGGGGTTATCTGCCCTACTGGCATTTCTTAGCATTCTCAGTACCTCTGGAAGGTGTCACGCTGCACAGGAGTTCCTTCTTTACCCTATCTCCTCAAGCTTCTCTCACTTCTTACTTTCTGCACTCACTGGCATCCAGCCCTGTCACGAAGGCAGCAGACAAAGGGCCCCAGCAGTGCTCTTCTGCAGCTGGCAAAGGCAGCCCATGAGGTCACACGGGCGCCCATTGGCACACACCCACTGCACCGGGCTATTAATACCATCAGCTGCAAGGGCTGGCTCTGCACAAGCCAAAGAGGCAGCTCAGCCCCACCAGGAACTGTTCCCAGAGTGCAAGGACTGGCTCCAACTGATAAACTCTTCTTACTCACCAGAAAAATGCAGGGCTGTTACATAAGAAACCTCTGTACCAGGCAGCACACAAAGTGGGGTTTTTTTAAGCTCATGGCAACTCCATGTGCAACCAAAGGCGAGGACAGGATGTCGAGTGATGAGTAGCAATGGGGCTCCCTGGAGCAGCTCCAGGAGAGCCACCCAAAAGTCTCATGGCCAAGAAACATCATGCAATGAAGGAAGGAAAGGCTTCTCTGCAGACAGCATCTGCAGGTATCAATCCCATATCCATGCAGAGGTTAGCAGCTTGTTTCGTGCCATTGGGCAACCAAACTGGATCACCTCATCAGTGCTCCTTATCCTGTGTCCAGCATTGAGGGGAACCTGCTTTAGCAGGGGGTTGGGCTGGATGAGCTCTGCAGGGCCCTGCCAACCCATTCTGGGATTCTGCAACATACAGAAATGACCCAGTGAGAGCTGAGCTGGCAGGAAAAGAGGAATGTGACTTATTTTCACTAATAGGCACCTCATCCCTGTTAAAAAGCTGCTCTGCAGCTTCATGCTGTATATTCAATGAGGAAAGAGTTTAAAAGATTGAAATGCAACAACATTTCTGCTGCAGTTTGCAGGGGTGTGGAGCCGGGCAGCTTGGGGCTCCCATGCCTGAAGCTGACAAACTCCAACTGAAACACAACTGGGACGAGCAGAGATCAAGCACAGGGGAAACATGAGGAGTACGGCTGCCTGGGAGAAGCAAAACAACGGCTGGGAAGGGATAACACTGCACCTATAAATATATCAGACATAAATACATCAGAAGAGGAACATCAAGGCGGGGGAAGAGCTGTTTAAATGAAAGATCAATGTCGGTTTGAGGAAAAATAAAATGGGAATGACATTGAGCTGGAAATGAGATGGTTCCTATCCAAAGCAGGGAGGTGGCCCAGCAGCCTCCTAACAAGGATGAGAAACCAAAGTGGATTTCAGATGCAGCTCCATATGTTCACCCCAGGGATTAAAAGATGGATTTACAGCCCGGGGGGCTGATCAGCCCCTCTGCAGCCCGACCCCTTTGGCTCTGTGTGAGGAGGGAGACGAGTCCCAGGCGCGATTTCACGCCGCGGAGAGTGACTCACTGGAAGCAGGTTTCTATAAACAACCTCCTCCCGCCTTTGCCATCAGCTCCGTTATTGTGAAGATTGCTTGAGACAGCACCCTCTAATTAAGCATGAGCCTGAGGCACGTTCCTCATTAGCAGATCTAGGAAGAAGCGTCTCATTTTCATTACTCACTTGTCTATAAACGCTCGCAAGTTTTCTGTGCTGTTTGCTGCCACGCTTGGGAGGGCACAAATAAAAAAGCACCACTAAAAATAAAAGTAGATGACTCCTGATCTGGACTCTTCATTAATATACTCACACTGGAACATCTTTCTGAGGAGGACAGGCTGTGAACCCTGGGGCTGTTTAGCCTGGAGAAAAGAAGGTTGAGGAGGAACCTCATCAACACTTAGTACCTAAAGGGTACTTCAACATAAGTACCTAATGGGTGATGTCAGGAGGATGGGGCAACACTCTTTTCTGCAGTGGCCAGTGCCAGGACAAGGGGTAATGGGCACAAGCTGGAACCCAGCAAGTGCCACTGGCACAGGAGGAGAAACTTGTTTGGTGTTGAGGTGAGGGAGCCCTGGCCCAGGCTGCCCAGGGAGGGTGTGGAGGCTCCTTCTTGGGAGGTTTCCAACCCCACCTGGACACGTTCCTGTGCCCTCTGATGGAGGGGAACCTGCTTGAGTAGGGGCTTGGGCTGGATGAGCTCTGCAGAGCCCTGCCGACCCCCACCATTCAGAGATTCTCATGATTCCTGACTGCAATGACAGCACTGCTAAGGAAACACCTATCTGTGGTCTAGAAGCATCACTCCTATCTCCACAGGTGTCTGAACAGAGGAAGTTTTCTCTGCAGGGGCAGGAAACAAGATAGGACTCAATCTTGCCTTGCCACAATGCCTCCTACTTGAGGCAACCGAAACATGTGGCTCTTATACAGATGAGGTTATGATGAAGACATAAGATCTCCTTCAAGCCACCCCTAAAATGAGGTAGGGTCATAGAATCACAGCATCCTTTTTGTTGGAAAAGACCTTTAAGATCCTTGAGTCCAACCCCTCCCCTGCCAAGTCCAACCCTGCCAAGCCCACTACTCACCCATGTCCCTCAGCTACACGGCTTTGCAATAGCTCCAGGGATGGGGACTCCAGCAGCTCCCTGGGCAGCCTGGAACAGGGGCTGACAACCCCCTCAGGGAAAAAGTTCTTCCTCAGCTCCAATTTAAACCTCCACTGGGGCTTGAGGCTGTTTCCTCTTCTCCTGTCATTCATTACTGGGGAGAACAAACCAACTCCCACCTCACTACAGTCAAGTAGTTGCAGAGTGCCCATGTCTCCCCTCAGGCTCCTCTTGACCAGGCTAAACACCACCAGGGCCCTCAGCCCCTCCCCAGCACACTTGTGCTCCAGCCCCTTCCCCAGCTCTGCTGCCCGGCTCTGGACATGCTCTGGCCCCTCAGTGTCTTTCCTGTAGTGAGGGGCCCAACATTGAACACAAGAGACCCAGATGTCTGACAGAGACAGATCCAGGAAGCTCTAGCACTTCTCTCAAGAGGTTTGACACAGCAATTAGTACCTCTCTGGTCTCCCACAGAGCTTGCATTACCCGTGGGCAGAGGGATGTGTACGCAAACCCTGCTCCCATTACAAGAGGCTTTCCTAGGCAGCCCCTGCAGCATACCTGGGGCTTATACCAGCATCACCACAGTGAAATGCAATGGCAGGCTGGTGTTGGCAGCGCATTTCAACTGACAGATCAATCCCCCTGCTTTCCAAGGACTCTGCATTTGTAGGTTTACCAATGAGCAGCTCACATTGCTTTCAGCTGGGAGCAGTTAGCTGAGAGGGAAAACAGGGCTTGAAATATCCCTGCTCTGCTGCCTATGCCTGAGCAGATGCATCTACAACTCCACGTCTGGGACTGTGACAGCTCCTGGAGGGGAGAAGCACTGTGGGACACAATGCTGCCTTGTTTGGGAGGCATCAGCAGAAACAATGCCACCCCTTTCCCTGTCACACACAATTGACAAATTAAAGCTTAGGGCTGAGCTGTCCATGTATCCCTCGGCATTGGAGAGAGTATCCACCCAGCCCAACCTCCTGCCCACAGGATGACCAGCTCTATCTAAACCCCTTCTTCAAAAGCAGCAAGGAGAGATGCTGACCATCCAAGCCAAGCTACTGGGCACTCGCAGAGCCCTCACAAGCCTGGTTCTTAGGTACACACAGTGTTCCAAATAAAAAACGGCAGAAAGGCCGTGCATAACTGGCTGCCAGCTAAGATCAATCATTTGGATGCCTGGAGGACATCACCTTTGTTCATCTGTGCACCTCCTTTTACGTCTGTGACTGACACATCCCCAGCCTAGCTAAACCAGCTATTCCAAGCAGCTGCTCTGTTTAAGCCATCCCTTCTCTGAGCACAAAGAGCTCCCAGAATCCATGGGGACCACCTCCTAAGTTGGCCTATTGTCTGAAACTGCTGACAGCCCCTGCATCCTCAGGCTTGTTTAGGCAAAGCTGAATTCCAGAAAGGGAAGGCATATCAGCCGGGATCAGAGACCAGCGACTGGTCACAGACAGCAAACAGCAGGGACACTGCACAGGCAGCATAGCCAAGGGCTCAGAAACCTCACACATGGCAGGATACACCATAAATGTGAGGGAGGACACCATAAACCCTCCACTGCAGCCACTCCCCATCCCTGCCAGGTTTCCTGCCCTGGCACTGGGTAGAGTTGTGGGAGTGACAGGTGGGGTGGAAAGCAGAGGGTAGTGTCAGGAGGGCACTGCCACCTCCCACTGCACTCCTTACTCACCGAGTTGGTCCCCAGGATCTGCAGGTTGGGCTTCTCCGACTCCAGCAGCTTTGCCACCATCTTCAGGAAGCTTTCCACAAAGAGGTTGATGCTCTGGCAGTGGCAAGCCATGAGGAGCTGGTCCAGTGCTTCCATGGCGATACACACGTACCTGGGAGTGGGCAGGGGCCAGGGTCACTCCCTCACAGCAGCACAGGCCCACAGCCATCCCTCCTCCTCCCTTCTCCCAAGTCACCTGGGTGCCCAGCGGCAAAACACCAACGTCCTGCCCTGTCCAAGCCCAAGGAGAAAAATTTTACACCCAAAATACCTTTGGGATATTTTTAGATGCTCTTTCCAACATCTCTCCCCCTAGCAAAGACTCAGCTGAAACAGGATCAACACCTTGCATCTCCCTCCACTCTGCTTATGGGCTTCCCTTGCTCTCAACTGGTCTTTGTATCTCATGAGGGAGCACTAGACTTTGTAGAGGATGGGCTCAGCATCAAAGCCAACTGTTCTTGCAGACCCAGCCAGTCCTGGCCAGGGAGGAGGGACAAGATGAGAACACTGAATTAGACCAACGTGCTCCAGAAATGCTGTGCTTAAATACACCATAAAAAGCATAGTCACATCAGCCCAGAAGTTCCTAGACTGAGCAGGGCTTCCTCTAGTAGTGCACAGACCCGAATTCAGCATTGCCAACACCAGGATTACCTCATCCCACATTCCTCCAGGGATGTCACTCAGTCTTAGCTCTGCATGCTAAACAGAGACAGGGGAAGCCCAGAATCTGACTCAAACACAGCAGCAAGAGGGGATGCACTCGTGACAGGTCTCTGGGCAATGCAGGAAGTCTCCCTGAGCACAGCACATCCCTTCTCCATCATTCATGTGGCTGAGCTCACCCACAGAGGAGTTTCACTCCAAGCTGCCACAGCACATCTCTTAGGCTGTTCATTAAATCAGTCCTGCTGCACTCTGCCCTCCAAGAGGAAGCTGTAAAAACCTCATGCTCAGCGATGAATCTCAATGGGGTGCCCATTCCAGAGGCAGTAAGTTCATTATACTGCAAATGAAGAATTTGTTGGGTTTTGCTTCATATTTCCAAGACAAACTGGAGCAGCTGCTTTGCCCAAGTCTGTTCACAGAATGGTCCTGTGGTGCTTTCTGCATCAACAGCGCTTGGTTCATTATCAAGGTGGTGGTTTGAGCCCCTGGATGGGCTGCTTGTGCAATGACCACAGAATCATTTCAGCTGGAAAAGACTTTTAAGCTCCTAGACACTAACCCACGTCCCTCAGCACCTCAACTACACGGCTTTGCAATAGCTCCAGGGATGGGGATTCCACCAGCTCCCTGGGCAGCCTGGGACAGGGACTGACAACCCTCTCAGGGAAAAGGGTCTTCCTCAGCTCCAATCTAAACCTCCCCTGGGACAACTTGAGGATATTTCCCCTTGTCCATCTACATTTCCCATCTCCACGCTGACTTCCAGTTGCTGGTTGCCCACTGTGTGCACAAGGCCTGACAGAGAAGCAAACCCCAGCCTTTGACTATTCTGAGTAGACTTTTATTCGAGTTGGGAGTAAAACAAACTTTGCAGCTCCTTACAACCTCCTTTTGACTTCTGCCCTCCATGCAGCTGTGAATCTGTACCATGGCAGCTTACATCGAACCCAGATCTCCTCCCACGGTTGAAAGCAAGACATTATAAGCTTAGATCTCTTGATATCAAGCACAATTTCTCCTTTAACCTCCATTTTCTGGAGCCAGCTCCTCTCACAGAAGGATATGCAGCCCAGGTGGCATATAGCAGCCACCAACTAGGGCTGCAACAGGGAAACCCACAAGCAGATAGCTCACCAGCAGCACAGCTATTTGTGTCAGCCCTGCCTGCATTTTTAAAAAGTAGGTGGGGAGTCAATTGCCCTCCCTGGGTGTTTGATAAACCTCAGGTTTCCAGGTTCCAGTTGGTAAAACACAGAAAGGTTGATCCCTGCTCCTGAGACCCCATAACTGTTAAGATCTGGCACCAGTCTTGAGCAGATTCTCTGGTGTCTGGTAGCATGGTTGAGCTCACGCTACAGCCTGTCCTTCAGGAACCACTGCAGCTCTTCAAGATGTTGTGAAAATAATCAGCCAACTTATTTCCTGGATCTGTGAGGCTCCTATCCATCTGTCAAAGTGGGTTAAAACTGGCCCAGAGGGGAAGAAAAAAGTGAAGAAGCAAACAACAATCAGCATGGAGCATCAAGCTCCTTTCTCAGTTCGAGAAACAGGGAACTGCTAGAGGGGCCAGCACAAGGCTACCAAGATGTTGAGGGGACTGGAACAGCTCTGTGAGGAGGAAAGGCTGCGGGACCTGGGGCTGTTCAGCCTGGAGAAGAGAAGGCTGAGGAGGGACCTCATCAATCCTGCTCAGTCCCTAAAGGGTGAGTGTGGAGAGGCTGGGGCCAGTGNTGTTGGAAACAAGGCTGAAAACAGCCTTCTATCCCCAACATTATTCCAATAGTATGGCTTCTCTTTTGAGAGTCAAGAAAGAAAAGGAACACTTGGTGAAGTTGTCACCCCCTGCTCTGCCCCAGCCATCCTCTTAGAGGTGGTGGGTTGCATTGCTGCAAACTCAAACCAGAGCACTTTCTCCTTTGATTCTATGACACTCGACAAGCCTGAGCTCAAGGCTTCCTTTGTCTCCTATGCAGGAGAGGAACCCACGTGCTCAGCCACTCTCTTAAAGCCCAACTGTGGTGTCTGCATGGGGCAAGACATCTGCTCCAGCCAACACCAAAGGTTGATCCAGACCCACTTCTAGCATTTCAAAGTTAGACTTTGAAAATTAGCTCATGCTGCAACCCAACCCAATTATGTGCCTATATGCACCAGCTGTGGTGGAAGGAATATATTCCTCTCCCCCCCTCACCCGCTGAGGCTTGTCATTAGATGTCAAAAAATCTTTGAAAGCTTTTCTTTTCGCAACATAGCAAGCAGAGCCTGTTAACAGCCACTTAACCACAGAACATCAGGCAGAGCTTTGAATGTCCTGTCACTCCCGATGATGGCTGATGCAGATGAGGCTTTGAAGGTTTTCCAACTTTAACACTCCTTAGGCTTCTCTTCCCCCAGGATAAAAGGCAGGCTGAAGTTCACACCACGAAGCTGAGGCGTGTTTGTCTGCCATGGCTTTGCTTGGGAGACAAGAGTCAATAGGAGCTATTTCAAAGGGAAGGAGCCCTCCCATGCTCCCCCTGAGTTTCTAACCAGGGCAGTCAAGCTATTTCTAGATAGGTGCTGCTCTCCTTGCAGTAAACACAACAAAGCCTTGCTAGAAGTGATGCTTCCCAGGAGAGGGAAGATGAAGGGAAGGGGGCCCAGGCAGGCAGATAAGCAGGACAGAATAAACACAGCAATCCTCAGACACTCCAATGCCTCCCCATTACGTGCTCTCTGGGAAAGTGCCAGAGTGCTGTCCCTCATCCTCACTCCTGCTTGTGCCACATCATCGTGGCTCAACGGAGATGGGCATGGGGTGCGACACACCCCAGCTCGTCCTGAATAACTCCCAGCAAGCTGCAGCCAGGGAGTTACTAAACCCTGTTTAGCCGTTTGCCCATACCTAGCAAGACTTCCACCTGGCTCTAGAAGAGCTACTGTGGGCTTTTAAAGGCCAGGAAGGTGCCACAGACTCCTGAAGATGGCAGTTCTGCCATCACCATACACTCACAGGCTCCTCAAGCATGGACAGTGTGGTGCCAGGGAAACACTACGTGGCTGCCAGCTTGCCTAGTCCCTTGCAACTTTCCAAGAACTTTGCACATCCCTGAGTGCTCCCACGTCTCATTTTCAGAGGCAGAACACGCTCAGTTCTCTCTGCAATGTGCTTGTAGCTTCAGGACACCTTGGAGCACGCAGAAGCTGCATACCCCACACATCCTCCCCACTCACCTGAGCTTCCTCTATCTAGCAGTCTATCACCATTACAGCAGTGGCTGAAACAGCCTCCCGGCCCTTACCCATAGCGGTGCCGGCTCACGTCCCGGATCAGGCGCTCGGAGAGGTACGCGCCAATGCGATCCAGCTTCTCCGGGGCAGACAGGGCGTAAAATGTCAGCTTCTCCATGTTGGTCTTCACCAGCCCATCCTGAAAGAGAGCAGTGCAGGGGAATCACAGCCTCATCCCCAGATCCAGCAAGCATCAGGAGCACCTCTGTAGTGAATCTTGACAGCGATGCTGGAGGTCTGGAGCACACCAGTCCTGTCTGAGAGCTTCCCTACACACTGTGCCCCAGGAGAGGAAAACGAGGGTTGCCTCTAGCCTCAGCTGAGGGCTCTCTGATGCACCACAACCAGAAGTGACCCCAGTGTGAGCCTCCATCGAGCACCCCACGCTGTAAATACGAGAACTACTTGTCAGTCCATAGCAACGCCCCAGCACCAAAGGAGACAGGGGCAAATGGGGACATCACCACTTGCAGGCTATAAAGGCCAAGCAACATAAGCATGTCAAGCTGCGAGCTCCAATCCCCCACAGTGTGGAAAACAGCGGTGCTCCCTCCTCTCTGTTCAGTTTTGTTGCCAGGACCATGACAAAACAGGCACTCACCACCTCCCTGGGTAATCCCAGCCTCATTACCCCCAGCTGAGAGCCCCTCTTCCACTGCCTTTGAATCTCAGCTGTGAAAAGGAGACAAAGAGGCTGGATTTGGGCTGCTCCAGGAGCAGCTGGCAGGGCATTCCCCATCTCCAATTCAGTGAGGCAGCAATCTGGGACTTGCTTCCCTGCATCCTGGAAGCATAAACAGCTTTTGAGCTTGAAAGCCTGGCTGAGGCCTCAAGAGACCCCTGCTCATAGAAGCTGCCTTCCTTACCCTGCAAAGAGAAGGATGTACACATTCAGGTCCAGTCCCCCATCCTCACATCCATGCATCCATCCATGCATGATATCTGCCCAGCATCTTTCGGGAAGGAAACCTGTCCCTCCAGGTCAATGTGGCTGGAGAAGCTGCTTCTGTATTTCTATGCACAAATAGGCTTTAAAGGAAAATCCATCCTTCCAGGCACAGACTTATGGAGTCAAAGCACTACCCAGCTCCCAGGAGCTGTTTCTGGGCAGGTCACACAACGTCCCTGCAACCGGAGCCCCAGAGCTTTGGTGTGTGAAATGCAGCCCCTCATTTACCTCTGGGTCCTCAGGGAAGATGTTGTCAACGAGTCTTTTGTAACGAGGACGCAGAGCGCCACAGCAGCCGCACACACCTGGAAATGAGGAGACAAAGCCCATCAGCACAGACAAAATCCTCGGTTCCCAGGCAAAGCTCTGCATGAAGGTGGAAAAAATATCCTTGGATTCAGTAGGGAAGCCCAGGAAGAGGACAGGACAGCAAGCTGATGTCATCCCAGAGTTTTGCAGCCAAAAAAAACCACCTGGTAAGCAAACTGCAGCTGAGAAGCAGGGAATTGCTGGTGACCAGCATCATATAACACAGGACTGTAAAGTTATCTGCTTTTCACACCCAACAACGCTGCCCCCAGAGACCAAGACATCCAAAGTTCCCCTAAATCTGTGTATCTGTCTTTTAAGATCCTCTTTAGCAGGTCCTCAGACCAAGAGCTTTCCTCCAGCCATTCACATGAGGACACGCTACTGACACCCTGCCCTGCGTTCCCCACTGAGCCTGCAGAGACAAAGAACACAGGCTGCTGGAGACAGCAAGACAGAACAAGAAGAGAGACCATCTTATGAAGGCTCTGAAAGGAAAACACATTTTCCTGTTTACAGCTCCAAAGCTGAGCTGATGAGAAACACCAAACACTGTCCATTGCCCCCCTACCTTTGAGCTGCCAGAGCGTGGTCCCTCTCCCCTGAGAGGGACACCAAGTGACCTGTGTTTTGCAGGACACTACCACAAGTGTACCCAGCCCTTCTGTTTGAGGGGCTTCAGACATGACAGTAGTTTGTCTGTGATGCACAACCCGTGCCCTGCACAGCCTCTCTGAGAGACAAACCCTCTCTCAGCAGAAGCAATTCCACAGGCCAGTTAATAGTGAGCATCAGCTTCACCCCAATGCATAGCAAAATGATGAGCCTTAGCACCAAATATCTCACACGTGGCTGCAATCTCCTGCGCTGCTTTCAGGCAGCTGTCATGAGAGGAAAGGATCATTTATGACCTACATATTTCTTCCTGAGACATAGCCTGTTTCTCAGAGCCACAGAAGTCATGGATGCCCCTGCCTTTGGCTCTGGGATGGCCAGTGGTCCAGGCTGACTCATGAGCATCCATCGTGCTCCCACACACACAAAGCACAGGGATGGCTGCAGCACCAGAGAGTTCACCATCCATGGGCACCTCCACCATGATACACTCCTCTGCATAAAGCTCTACCAGCACTTTCCTGACTCCTGGCTACTGATGAATAAAAACTTGTTTGGTGTTGAGGTGAGGGAGCCCTGGCCCAGGCTGCCCAGGGAGGGTGCGGAGGCTCCTTCTCGGGAGGTTTCCAAACCCAGCTGGACACGTTCCTGTGCCCCCTGATGGAGGGGAATCTGCTTGAGCAGGGGCTTGGGCTGGATGAGCTCTGCAGGGCCCTGCCAACCCCCACCATTTTACGAATATCTGCAGTTTGTTTATTAAAAAAAAAGGGGGTAGAAAAAAAGAGTGAGCTGGAGGCATTATCCTCCTCAGTGCTACTCTGAGGGATTTGCACACAAGGATCCCTCTCCTCAATGCATTTTTTTCCCTGGGGCCTGGCATTACTTAGGTTCTGGACCCTGTGAAGGAGACTGGTGTCAGCCTTTGGGAGCCCAGGGAAGTGTGAGTAATTCAGGGCTGAATTTTGGCAACCGCTGACGAGAAACAGAAGCTGAAGGGACAAAGGCAGCACCAGTGGGAGCCGGTGACTGCTCTTGTTGGAAGGCGTGAGCTCAGGCACTGGCACCACTCAGTTCCTGCAATGGCCTCACTCACTTCCTGAGAGACGGCAGCTACCACATTGTGGAGGCAAATCGCACCCCACCTGAAAGCTGTCATTTGCTCTGCGGGTCCCCTTTGGGATGCCCTGGCCCAAGAATGTGGTGACAAAGAGCTCCTTCCACCTCCTGTGCTCTCCCTGCAAACCCCTTCATACTGGCACAGGGACTCAAAGCCAGATTCTCTCAGGGCAGAACGAAATCTTATGCCTGATGGACGTTGTTTCTATCAAGTTGCCCCAGGGGAGGTTTAGATTGGAGCTGAGGAAGAACTTCTTCCCTGAGAGGGTTGTCAGCCCCTGTCCCAGGCTGCCCAGGGAGCTGGTGGAGTCCCCATCCCTGGAGCTATTGCAAAGACGTGTAGCTGAGGTGCTGAGGGACATGGGTCAGTGGTGGGCTTGGCACTGTGAGGGGAGGGGCTGGACTTGAGGAGCTTAAAGTTCTTTTCCAACTAAAATGATTCTGTGATTCTAGTCTATGATTCTTCCCACCATGCCATATTTTATTTCTCAATCTCGTAGCTGCTGCTCTCCTTCCCCACTCTCAGCTGCCTTCAATCGATTTTGTTCTTTTTCCAAAGTACCTTTAATCTGGCCGCTTAATAAATTCTCGTTTGCCATTCACACAAACAAGTGTCTGATTATCTTCTGAATCCTCTTAATAAATTTCTCTTGCTTGGGAGGGCCAAGGCAGTGTGACTTATCTCACCTTGCTGGCATCCCAGCAAGGGCCATGAGTTCTTCCTGCAAAATACCTGGAGAGTTTCCCTCTAAATCATCCCATCAGCCAAGTAGCCAGGTCCCCTCCACCTCCCACAGCCTCACTCGGTAATTCCCTCACTTCCAGAACCGTGACTTTAGAGTATTTTCAGGATTAATGTCCATTCCTGACCTTGGGAGAAGAGCAAAGAGCCTAGTCGCATTCCCAATCCAACACCCTCATCCTGATGAATGAAGATAAAGAGCAGACACAATATAGATCCCATCAATAATAATTGCATCATTAAATCTAGTCTTGCCTTCATTCTCACCTAACATGACCTCTTCTTCCAGAAGCAGTAAGTTTTTAAGACCTCACCTAAAGAAAGCAGCAGTGGGAAAGAGCTAAAGAGACAAACCACCTTCCCAGAGAGGAGACCTGAGTGCCTCGTCAGTCCCACGGGGCAGGAGGATGAACAGAGTCTGGACAAGGAAGGCAGGAACAATGCTCAACCCAAAGCAAATCAGGCCACCGGCGGGTAGGATCCCACCATGGCCCAGCAGAAGTCCAGTGCAGGGGAGACCTTCTGGTGTCTAATAAGAAGGATAAGCACCCTCCAGCAGGGCACTGAAGGGGCACTTTTACTCTTTCTGCATGAAACCAGAAGAAATTTTCCTTCCCCTAACCCTTGCCTGGACACACAGAAGGACAGACACCCTTAAAAAAGCAGAGTAAAAATGACAGAAAGATATTTTCCCCTTGGTTTACTTCTTCCCTCCAAGAGCTCTCCAGAGAGCAACAAACCCAACTGATGCCAGGAATGAAACCAGCCCTATGCTTGGTCTATATGGGACCCCCCATCTCCATGCACCAAACCCTAACACTTGGGCTGGCAACAGACCCCACCCCGCCCCGCAAACCAGGCTACCCGATACGGGTCTCAGACATTTCTTCTCTTACATACCAGTTTCCTTTAGCACCCATCACACTGACCCCTCGTACCCCTGCAGCCACAGCTCCTGCCCTGAACAAGGCATCCACCCCTGAGGGCAACCCCCCCCAGCCACAACGCATTCCTCCAGCCCAGCCTGGCACGGGCTATTTAAGAAAAATTAGACAAGATGACATTGAAGGTCAGCAGCAGCCAGAGCAGCTTCCCCCTCCCAGGAGATCCAACCCAGCATCCCGGGGAAAAGCAATGCAAGGGAGAAGGTACCTGCTCTGGCCACAGGCAGCATCTCCCAGGAGCAGGCAGGGCTGGCGGCGCAGAGCCGCAGCGCGGGGCCGAGAGCCCAGGTAGTCAAAGCCATGGCACCAGGAGCCAACCGGGGGGTTCGGGGAGCCGGCTGTCGCTCTCTTCCTTGTTGAGTGGCGGCCGAGGCCGGCCCAGCGGTAGCATCGCTGCGAGGGATGCTCAGCCAAGCGGGAGCTCAGCCGTTTAAATAAATAAGGGAGCTTTCAGCGCGGCTGCTGAGTCACCGAGGCGGCTCTGATGGCAGCTGGGAACGGCGCTGGCTTTGCTCTGCCGGCGTCTGCACTGGGACGCGGGGGCGGGCGGGGAGTTGGGCATTTCGGAGGGCCCCGAGGTGTGGGATGGGGGTGGTTTTTCAAGGTCCCCGAAGTCCAAAGCTCTCCCGTTCGGCACAGGAGGCATCGCTGGTTGCGGGCAGCGTTAGCAAGGGGGGAGGCTCAGCAGGTCAGAGCTGACCCCGAAACAGCATCCAGGGATGCGACAGACGCGCAAGCACAGAGCTGCACGGTGCGTCACGCTCTCCTCCTGCTGGCAGCCCGCCGCTGTGGGAACCAAGGACACAGATTTTCATACTACCACCAAATCATTTAACTTGGAAAAGACCTTTAAGCTCCT
>WBNH01000949.1:61760-107309 GCA_013401255.1 Urocolius indicus
CCCGCCTGGGACACGGCCCCGTGCGGCACCGGGGACCCTGCGGCACCGGGGCTCCCGCCGCCGCGGCATCCGTCATGGTACCCGGGCATCCCGCCCCCCTGCACGAGGCTGCCTGGGGGGTAAAGCCACGGGCGGGAGCGGCTCTAGGGGCTGCCAGCCAGCCGGGATCCACTCGGTCCTGTCCCCACCTCTCCGCCGGTAACACAGCGGTGAGCCCCCGAGCATCCTTTCCTCCGCAAGCCCCACTCAAGCACCCTGGGTTCTCACAGCCGGGTTTCCATCCTTCCCGTGCTCACTATTAGCATGGCTTCTCCTGTGCAACAAGCACCCCAAAGTGCAATCAACATTGGGGGGGGCTTATTCTCCTGGGCAATAATCACCTGCCCGTTTTTCCCTGTGCCTTTCCCTGCATGTGCTTCCCCCAGCTCGCGGCCAGCCAGCCTACGGAGCACCAGCCCTGGCATCTGCACACACCTGAGTGGCAACTGTGAATGCCATGGCCTCTCCCTGCACCAGCTACAGCCAGCCCAGGCAGGTGGGAGCTGCACCAGGCTCCCAAAAGACACGTGCAAGGGCTGCAGGGAGACGGCGCAGGAAATGCAGACAGATCCAGGTCACTGCTTCTAGAAAGTTCTGGAGAGTGAGATGCGGGAGGCTCAGTCAGCCCTAGGGACACAGGGATGCCAGAAAAAGGGTTCAGAGTGCTGGGAGGGGGTGAGGAAGGAGAGAAATACCTCCTCAAGGCGATTGATTTTACTTTGCATTACTCCCATGCTTCATCACCTGTGTAGTCATCACTTTCCAAAACCTGTGACTCCTGCTTGGCACCATAAATGAGAACACAAGGGTCTCAGCTTGCCTGACAGCCCAGGCAGTGGGGAGAGAGGGGGAGCCACAAGCCGAGGCGTGGATATGATGGTATTCCCATCTCGGTCACTGCCACAGCACCCAGGCTTTGGGCTCTGCTGGAGGATGAGCTGAAGGAGAGCAGCACAAAAAAACTGCCATTTTCTGGGGCATGGCAGCACTCGCGTGCCAGGCAGGAGCAGGGCGTGGGGAGGTGTCAGGGCGCAGGGCTGCAGAAGGGCATGAAGAAGAGTATAGCAAGGTATGGCATGGCACAGCACAGCATAGAATCACAGAATCACCACCAGGGCCCAGCACAGGGTTCGGCCACTGCCCTGGGCCTGCTGCCACACCACTGCTGCTACAAGCCAGGCTGCCACTGGCCTTCTTGCCCAACTGGGCACGCTGCTGCCTCATCTTCAGCCGCTGGCACCAACCCCCCCCAGGCCCTTTCCCTGCGGGCAGCTTTCCAGCCCCTCTGCCCCAGCCTGGAGCGTTGCCTGGGGCTGCTGTGGCCCAAGGGCAGGACTTGGCACTCAGCTTGCCTCATGGCACAGCCTGGTTCAGGATGGTTTGGTGTAGTTTGGCATGTGTAACATACCAAAGCATGGCACAGCACAGTGTGGCACTGTTGATTGCTATGCAGTAATGCCCAGCCTGGCACAGCTAAAATTCTTTTTCATTTAACTTTTCCCACCCTTTGGACCCAGCTGTCCAGGCCAACACAGAGGACCTTACGCCTGAGGCCTTCATGTCTCACACCTCCCACAGCTGCCCTGCAGCCATGGCATGTCCCATGCATCACAAGACCCACCTTCCAGAAAAGCCCAAGCCCAGACCCTATCACAAGTAAAAGTGACCCAACAAAGCAAAGACACTGCCCTGGGCTTTGGCTGGGGACAAGCACAAGGCTCAAGGGGACAGGGTACCTGAGGAGGAGCAGGGTGCCAGGGAGGTGCTGGCACCAGGCTGCTGCAGATCTTCCCCTCCCTGAGATTTTTTGCTGTATCTCTTCCCACACAGCAAAGCCCCCGGGTTGGATCATCTAATTAGGCAATAGCTGCTGCCTCACAAGCCTCCTCACAGGGAAATTATGTTTTAATTAAACCATGTTGGGAACTGATCTGTGTTGTCGATTCCCCAGGTGCTGGAGGAGCCGCACGAAGATCCATGTTCCCCAGGGATGAGGGGGCTTTCACAGGGGACATGGCAGCAGTCACAGGCTGAGAGATGAGTCTCCTGAGTGTCTTCAGTCAGGCCCAGCCCCAGAGGCAGTCACAAAATCCTTTTTATTAGGAATTTAAAGTCTTAGAGTAAAATCTGATGATGAGGGAAGAGCCTGAAGCAGATGTGGCAAATTCCCCCAGCCCAGGAACTCCTGTCGCTTGGCTCATGGGGATGCGTGAGGCCATCAGTTTGCTGTAAAGGGACACGGTGGTCATCAGGACAGGCAAGGAAACAAATCCCCACAGCCACCTTGGTGACCTGGGGACAGCCCCCACACACACTCACACCAGCACCAGCTCCACCAACAACAAGCCTTTAGTGCCCTCCCCTAGACCGCATCCAAAACACACAGGGCTGGTTTGAACCCCAAAAGTTGTTGCCACTGGAAAAGCCAAGCAGAATTTCTGCTCTCAGAAACCAAGGACAGACACAAGCAATCCTGCCAGGGCTGGGACAGACTCAGGGAGGTTCAAGTGGGGGGCCAGGTCACCTCAGGCATGTAGCTCCTCCTGAATTTTGGTGCAAGACAAGGACAGAAGAGAATTAAACCAGCACTGTCCCTCATCCTCTGCCTGTCACCTCCACAAGCAGNACTGTTGATTGCTATGCAGTAATGCCCAGCCTGGCACAGCTAAAATTCTTTTTCATTTAACTTTTCCCACCCTTTGGACCCAGCTGTCCAGGCCAACACAGAGGACCTTACGCCTGAGGCCTTCATGTCTCACACCTCCCACAGCTGCCCTGCAGCCATGGCATGTCCCATGCATCACAAGACCCACCTTCCAGAAAAGCCCAAGCCCAGACCCTATCACAAGTAAAAGTGACCCAACAAAGCAAAGACACTGCCCTGGGCTTTGGCTGGGGACAAGCACAAGGCTCAAGGGGACAGGGTACCTGAGGAGGAGCAGGGTGCCAGGGAGGTGCTGGCACCAGGCTGCTGCAGATCTTCCCCTCCCTGAGATTTTTTGCTGTATCTCTTCCCACACAGCAAAGCCCCCGGGTTGGATCATCTAATTAGGCAATAGCTGCTGCCTCACAAGCCTCCTCACAGGGAAATTATGTTTTAATTAAACCATGTTGGGAACTGATCTGTGTTGTCGATTCCCCAGGTGCTGGAGGAGCCGCACGAAGATCCATGTTCCCCAGGGATGAGGGGGCTTTCACAGGGGACATGGCAGCAGTCACAGGCTGAGAGATGAGTCTCCTGAGTGTCTTCAGTCAGGCCCAGCCCCAGAGGCAGTCACAAAATCCTTTTTATTAGGAATTTAAAGTCTTAGAGTAAAATCTGATGATGAGGGAAGAGCCTGAAGCAGATGTGGCAAATTCCCCCAGCCCAGGAACTCCTGTCGCTTGGCTCATGGGGATGCGTGAGGCCATCAGTTTGCTGTAAAGGGACACGGTGGTCATCAGGACAGGCAAGGAAACAAATCCCCACAGCCACCTTGGTGACCTGGGGACAGCCCCCACACACACTCACACCAGCACCAGCTCCACCAACAACAAGCCTTTAGTGCCCTCCCCTAGACCGCATCCAAAACACACAGGGCTGGTTTGAACCCCAAAAGTTGTTGCCACTGGAAAAGCCAAGCAGAATTTCTGCTCTCAGAAACCAAGGACAGACACAAGCAATCCTGCCAGGGCTGGGACAGACTCAGGGAGGTTCAAGTGGGGGGCCAGGTCACCTCAGGCATGTAGCTCCTCCTGAATTTTGGTGCAAGACAAGGACAGAAGAGAATTAAACCAGCACTGTCCCTCATCCTCTGCCTGTCACCTCCACAAGCAGAACTCCAACACTCTCCAGTCTGGCCCAGAGCTGTCCAAGCACACATCTCTGGTCCAGTATAGCCTCCCTCACCTCTCCAGCAGGCAAGGGCAATGATAGAGCTTACCCTGGGCACCCCTTTGTCAGCCACATCCATCCCCGGTCCATCTGTTCCCTCTTTCCTTGCATCCCCTCTGCTCTCCTGCAGTTGTTTCCATGGCCACAGAGCTGCTGCAGCAACCGCAGCAGGGTCTCCAGCACCAGCCATGCATCCTTTCCACAGCCATGCACTCGGGACAGAGCTGGGTCCCAGGCCTCAGGCCAGGTCCCCATGATGGCTCTGCACCTGTGCACTCAGCCTTGGGGTGTCTGCAGCACCTCATGCACATCCATGCCTGTTTTGGTACCAACACTCACTACATCGCTTGCACAACACTCGGGGACGGGCTCTGCCTGTGCCCTGATGATTTTCAGGCACAACGTTCCACCTCTCACATGAACCCGGGTTATTTCTTGCATGAGGATCCATTTCTCGGATGGGTGTTGCACAGGAGGGACAAGGAGTGGGAAGAGGGACATTGACACAGTGTGAGGTGATGCTGCACACAGGTGGATCACTTGCAGCAGCAGAGAGAATCACAGAATCATTGAGGTTGGAAAATGCATTGAAGATCCTCAAGTCCACTGTTTCCCCAGCACTGCCACAGTCACTACTAACCCTCAGCCACAGCTACATAGCTTTGGAATCCCTCCAGGGATGAGGACTCCACCACAGCCCTGGGCAGCCAGGGACATGGCTGGAAAATACTTTGGGGAAGAAATTGTCCCTCATCTCCAATTTAAACCTCTCCTGATGCAACTGGAGGCTGTTTTCTCTTGTCCTGTTGCTTGTAGCTCAGGAGCAGGGACTGACACATCTGGCCACAGCCTCCTGTCAAGTAATTGCAGAGAGTGATGATGTCTCCCCTCAGGCTCCTCTTGTCCAGGCTGAACACCCCCAGGGCCCTCAGCCCCTCCCCAGCACACTTGTGCTCCAGCCCCTTCCCCAGCTCCGCTGCCCGGCTCTGGACACGCTGCGGCCCCTCAGTGTCCCTCTGGCAGTGAGGGGCCCAACACTGAACACAGCACTCAAGCTGCGCCCAGCACAGGGGATGGACACTTGATGGAGGAGCATCTCTGCCAAAAAGCCAAGCACTGCCCTCCTTCCAACCGCAATGGGTGGGTGTCCCTGGGAGCACTGGTGTTTCATGGCTATCAGCCTGCAATGGCCCTGCTCCAGAAAATGCTGCATGCAAATCCATAGGATGCTGCTGGGGGCTGTGAGGGCTGAAGCACCATTTCCAACACCTCCTGGGCCTCAGACATCTACAGATGAGAAATGCTGTTTTTCTGCCCAATCAGAAAGCCTGGGGATGGTGCCGCACCACTCCACCTCCCATCCCAACACAGCACAACACCACCTTGGCTCAGGGGTGAGGAAACTGAGTCACGCTCTGCCTCTCCTGCCCAAACACCACTGGCTCTTTCCTCGAGCCCACAGGAACACTCAAGGGGACATGTGCAAGGTTGCCACCGCCACAACTTTATGTGCACGCTCCAGACCATCAAACATAGCAGAGCGACGACAGTTGCGGGGCCAGTTCAGTCACGGGGGCAAAAAATCCTGCCTGTGCCAGCCAGAAACATTGGCTACGCTCACGTGAGCAACCCAGGTTCAGCCCACACACAGATGAAAACATCTAAATAATGTTGTCATCACATGCTGCAGTGGTGACCCAAGGGAGTGTGAGCAGGGGAGGAGCAGGAGACATTGAAGCTTTTGTCCCTGAGCCACAACTGGGGTTCAGGTGTGAAGAAAATCCTTTTAGAGGCTCTGACACATGTCTTAGTTCCCCAGGGGAGCCTGTGATTTCATACTGAACCCAATGACATGCTGAGACAACACTGGTGTGTGGCAGGAATGGCTGTGTACCCTCACAAGCTTCATATTCTTCTGTAGATATTGACAGTACATATAACCAGAAACTAGGGCTACCAAGATGCTGAGGGGACTGCAACATCTGTGTGAGGAGGAAAGGCTGCGGGACCTGGGGCTGTTCAGCCTGGAGCAGAGAAGGCTGAGGGGGACCTCATCAATGCTGAGAAATCCCTAAAGTGTGGGTGTGGAAAGGATGGGGCCAGTGTTTGTTTTGTGGTGGCCAGTGGCAGGACAAGGGGTAACGGGCACAAGCTGCAACCCAGCAAGTGCCACTGGCACAGGAGGAGAANGGCCACAGCCTCCTGTCAAGTAATTGCAGAGAGTGATGATGTCTCCCCTCAGGCTCCTCTTGTCCAGGCTGAACACCCCCGGGGCCCTCAGCCCCTCCCCAGCACACTTGTGCTCCAGCCCCTTCCCCAGCTCCGCTGTCCGTCTCTGGACACGCTGCGGCCCCTCAGTGTCCCTCTGGCAGTGAGGGGCCCAACACTGAACACAGCACTCAAGCTGCGCCCAGCACAGGGGATGGACACTTGATGGAGGAGCATCTCTGCCAAAAAGCCAAGCACTGCCCTCCTTCCAACCGCAATGGGTGGGTGTCCCTGGGAGCACTGGTGTTTCATGGCTATCAGCCTGCAATGGCCCTGCTCCAGAAAATGCTGCATGCAAATCCATAGGATGCTGCTGGGGGCTGTGAGGGCTGAAGCACCATTTCCAACACCTCCTGGGCCTCAGACATCTACAGATGAGAAATGCTGTTTTTCTGCCCAATCAGAAAGCCTGGGGATGGTGCCGCACCACTCCACCTCCCATCCCAACACAGCACAACACCACCTTGGCTCAGGGGTGAGGAAACTGAGTCACGCTCTGCCTCTCCTGCCCAAACACCACTGGCTCTTTCCTCGAGCCCACAGGAACACTCAAGGGGACATGTGCAAGGTTGCCACCGCCACAACTTTATGTGCACGCTCCAGACCATCAAACATAGCAGAGCGACGACAGTTGCGGGGCCAGTTCAGTCACGGGGGCAAAAAATCCTGCCTGTGCCAGCCAGAAACATTGGCTACGCTCACGTGAGCAACCCAGGTTCAGCCCACACACAGATGAAAACATCTAAATAATGTTGTCATCACATGCTGCAGTGGTGACCCAAGGGAGTGTGAGCAGGGGAGGAGCAGGAGACATTGAAGCTTTTGTCCCTGAGCCACAACTGGGGTTCAGGTGTGAAGAAAATCCTTTTAGAGGCTCTGACACATGTCTTAGTTCCCCAGGGGAGCCTGTGATTTCATACTGAACCCAATGACATGCTGAGACAACACTGGTGTGTGGCAGGAATGGCTGTGTACCCTCACAAGCTTCATATTCTTCTGTAGATATTGACAGTACATATAACCAGAAACTAGGGCTACCAAGATGCTGAGGGGACTGCAACATCTGTGTGAGGAGGAAAGGCTGCGGGACCTGGGGCTGTTCAGCCTGGAGCAGAGAAGGCTGAGGGGGACCTCATCAATGCTGAGAAATCCCTAAAGTGTGGGTGTGGAAAGGATGGGGCCAGTGTTTGTTTTGTGGTGGCCAGTGGCAGGACAAGGGGTAACGGGCACAAGCTGCAACCCAGCAAGTGCCACTGGCACAGGAGGAGAAACCTGTTAGGTGTTGAGGTGAGGGAGCCCTGGCCCAGGCTGCCCAGGGAGGGTGTGGAGGCTCCTTCTCGGGAGGTTTCCAAAGCCACCTGGACACGTTCCTGTGCCCCCTGATGGAGGGGAACCTGCTTGAGCAGGGGCTTGGGCTGGATGAGCTCTGCAGGGCCCTGCCAACACCCACCATTTGGGGATTCTGTGACCTATGTTAGTTTATTTGTGTATCTGTAACTTTATTATCCTACCTGGATATGATTATAACAATACTATCCTGGCTGCCTATACCTCCTATCCCCATTCTCTGATGGAAGATTTTTTGCAGCATACAGTCTTACATCAGCTATAGAAGCAGAGGAGGGAACAGGCACACCAAATGTCTATACCTGTCCATCCTCAGTTCACACACAAATCCTGGAACATGCTCAACACATAGTGAAATGTGGCTGGTGGGAATGCCCTTCAAAGTGGTCTCCCATCTCCATGGGAATGTTCAGTGTCTGTCTAAATCTCCCAGTTGTTATTTTTATTTGAGCCATTTCTTACTTGTTTTAGCCACCTTATTACTTATTAGCCCCAGATTTTCAGCCTGCACTACTCCAATGGTTTCTCAGCTTCTCTCTACACCAACACCCCCAGAGACAGAGATGGGAGGCATCACCATCCATCTTGGCCTTACATCCCCACGACAAGATGACCACCCTTTGCCCACCCAAACAAAGGGTGAAATGCAAGGCTGTAATTGCCCCACACACTTATTTCCAAGACCCATCCATGCCAAGGACAGAACCAGCACGGAAAGGCAGCAGAGGTGGGATTAACAAGTCCAAATGGTGCTTCTGCACCACAACAATTAAAAAAGACAGTCCCATCAGGGAATCTGGGATTCTTCAAGCCTGGTCCAAGTCACTTATCCAGAGAAGAAGCTGTGCTCTGCTCCTTGTCCGCCCAACAGCCATGGTTGTGTAAGTCTTTGCAAGCCTAGATGTGAAGTCTTGCCTCATATAAGTGAATTACAGTATTTTCTGTCATTATCACCCAGATAATTGGAGTATTGACCTATATTTATTACTGTACTGCTATTTAGAAATAAATTGTTTATCCCTAAATATGCTGGTCTGGTGGTTGTTGCCATATCACGAACCTGTAAGTGGGCAGGGCTGCCATATGCCCTTACGCTCCTCAAAATCAGTGCTAAGCTATTCCACTCATCCTCCTGTCCAGCCATAGAGGGGCTTTGGTCCTCCCAATCCAGAGAAAACCCCACAGAGGGCTCTATATCTGGTATCAAAATAAAGAAAAAAAACAATCAACCTTCTTTCTTTCTCCTCATTTCCACAAAAAATAAAGGACAAGCTTGGATGAAAAGCTCAAAAAAACCCCCCAACCTCATCTTTCTCATGCAGCTGGGATCAGGGCAGGGCAGCACTTGCATCCTGTGTGGCAATAGGGATTATAAAACCTGAGCAGATAGGATTCCTCATGGCTCAGGAAGGTGGACACTAGCCCAGGGTCAAGGCAAGGAGCTGCCCAGAGATGTCCCAAGATAGTAGCTCAAGGCAGAAGGACTGAATCCACCAAATTAGCTGCCAGATGGATTTGTAGGAAACATGTAAGAAACATTTGTAAGAAACACGTAAGACACCCATTATTAACTGAAACATCTCTCCATGGATGCACAAGACCAGCAGAGGAAGGGTTAAAGGAATAAGCTTAAACTGGCAGACAGAAGCGTGCCTGGTTTCATCAGGCAGCCAGACAGCGGGAAGATGAAGAACAAACTAAAGATAAGAAAGCTAAAGATAAGATGAAGAACAGAGCTGGAGCCACAAACCAACCAGAGATGGATAACAGCAGGACTATTTTGGCAAAGATTTATGAGAACAAATAGAATCATAGAATCATTATGGTTGGAACAGACTTTTAAGATCCTCGAGTCCACCCCCTCCCCTCACAGTACCAAGCCCACCACTAACCCACGTCCCTCAGCACCTCAGCTACACGGCTTTGCAATAGCTCCAGGGATGGGGACTCCACCATCTCCCTGGGCAGCCTGGGAAAGGGGCTGACAACCCTCTCAGGGTTCCAACCTAAATCTCTCCTGGGGCAACTTGAAGCTGTTTCCTCTGTTGTCCTGTCATTCATTACTGCGGAGAAGATACCAACTCCCACCTCACTACAACCTCTTGTCAAGTAGTTGCAGAGTGATGATGTCCCTGGTGCAACTTGAGGCTGTTTTCTCTTCTCCTGTTGCTTATAGCTCAGGAGCAGGGACTGACACATCTCACTACAGCCTCCTGTCAAGTAGTTGCAGAGAGTGATGATGTCTCCCCTCAGGCTCCTCTTGTCCAGGCTGAACACCCCCAGGGCCCTCAGCCCCTCCCCAGCACACTTGTGCTCCAGCCCCTTCCCCAGCTCCGCTGCCCGGCTCTGGACACACTGCGGCCCCTCAGTGTCCCTCTGGCAGTGAGGGGCCCAACACTGAACACAGCACTCGAGCTGCGGCCTCACCAGGGCCCAGCACAGGGGACGGCCACTGCCCTGGGGCTGCTGCCACACCACTGCTGCTACAAGCCAGGCTGCCACTGGCCTTCTTGCCCACCTGGGCACACAATGAGGCAGATGATCCCAAACAGCCTAAAACAGACCTGCCAGAGAGCAGCTTCTCTCAGCTGCCAGACAGGAGGAAGACAGAAAAGGTTCTGAGGACTCAACAGACAGCGTGCCTTGTTCATGGCATACAGTAATGACAGCCCACATTTCCCCCAGCATACACTTCTATTGCTCCCAGTTTGCAGACTGGGCCACTAAACAGCCAGACATGCTTCCAGCAGGATGTGGCAGGGGAGACTCCCAAGATCCCTAAGCTCAGGGCATCTCAACTGATCAAAACCCCTCCCATATCCATCTCTATCAAGTCACCAGAGAACTAAGAGTTGCTTAAACCGTGTGCTTGGGGAGCTCCTTGCCAAAGTTGGTTGTGCCCTGCCCTGGGAAAAGGGCCCTCCAGACCCCCAACCATGTGTCCCTTCCTGTTACCTTGTCCTTGAGGCATCATGCCAGGGTTCCCATTCTTCACAGGATCTTGCTGGGCTACAAGGAGCAATTAAAGACATTTACAATGAGGGTCCCCACAGATGGCCCTGCCCTAGAATAGCCCTTGCACAGCGATGAGTTCCTTTACTAAGACACTGTGGGCCAGGTCCTGGGGTGCCATGGGGCCACTGCCAACTCTGGTGTCACACAAGGCCACTGGTCTTAGCAACCAGCAATGTCCTCTCCTCAAGAGCCTGTTTTATGAGAAGTCCACTAACAGCTAACAAAGACTAAACCCATTCTTTGCACTCAAACCCTCACAGAAAGGCTATGAGCTGCATCCTGCCGAATCTCCCTGTCCTAGACTATTCTTTACCCTGCAGAGACCCAGTTTAATAGAGAGGGCTTCCAGGCTGGGGGGAATGTCATGAAGGACAGGAGATGTAACTCCCAACTGCTTTTCTCTACCTGGAGCTCTCCTGGGCCACAAAAACCCTCACAACCGAGCCCACCAGGACAGCAAGATGGCCTGAGGTCACTCAGGAACAAGGAAGGGCCAACATCAGACTACATGGTGCTTCAAGAGTCCCTGAAGCTGGGCCAGGACAGGGGACATCCTTCTGAAAACTGAAATGGAGGCAGGGCCTGCCAGAGGTGAGCTGGCTGCGCTCTCTCTGATCCCCAGGGAGGCCAGTGGACTCAGACTCAGGCCCAGGCCTATCATAGAACCATAAAATAATTTCATTTGGAAAAGGCCTTTAAGAGCATCAAGTCCAACCCCTGCACTCACAGTGCCAAGCCCACCACTGACCCACGTCCCTCAGCACCTCAGCTACACGGCTTTGCAATAGCTCCAGGGATGGGGACTCCACCAGCTCCCTGGGCAGCCTGGGACGTGGGCTGACAGCCCTCTCAGGGAAACAAACAGTTTTTCCTCAGCTCCAATCTAAACCTCCCCTGGGACAACTTGATGCCATTTCCTTCAGCAGTTCCCTGTCCCTTGTCGCGATGGAGGGAAGACACAGACACTCAATATGAGTGATCAACGAGCTTCGTTTATTAATCGTGCTTACCCAATATTTATACTTTAGTTAATTAACTCATACATAGTACAAAGCTGAGCTCCTAATTGGTGCATGTACAAAGGATCAGTCCCTCCCGCTATTCCCATGCCTTTCTCATTACAAGCAACCTGTTACTGTATAATTGCAACAGTTAAAGATAGTGTGTCCTTGCCTCCCCAGCAGCTACACCAGCTGTGTGCAATGTTTAACACATTCCTCCTCAGTCAGCTGCAAAACATCTACGTGCCCCTTCTCATGCAACCATTTTCCCACAGTCCCTCTTCGGCTGCGGAGCCCAGAACTGGACACAGGACTCCAGATGAGGCCTCACCAGGGCAGAGCAGAGGAGGTGGAGAACCTCCCTCCACCTGCTGCCCACACTCTTCATAACCCTCAGGATGCCACTGGCCTTCTTGCCCACGAGGGCACGTTGCTGCTCATGTTTATTTCCTGCCCACCAGCACTCCCAGGTCCCTCTCTGCAGAGCTGCTCTCCAGCAGGTCACCCCCAGCCTGTCCTGCTGCAGGGGGTTGTTCCTCCCCAGGTGCAGGACTCTGCACTTGCCCTTGCTGAACCTCAGGAGGTTCCTCTCTGCCCCACTCTCAGCCTGTCCAGATCTGGCTGAATGGCAGCACAGCCTTATGGGGATTCAGCCAGTCCTCCCAGTTTGGTGCCATCAGGGCACTTGCTGAGGGTCCCTCTGTCCCCTCATCCAGGTCGTTGGATGCAGACGTTGAACAAGAGTGGCCCCAGAATCGAACCCTGTGGAACCCCGCTGCCCACCGGGCTCCAACGGCACAGGGCGCCGCCGCCTGGCAGCAGCGCAGCGCAGCTCAGCGGCCGCGCCGCGCCTCTCTACAGCCCCCTGCGGGCCGGCGACGGCCTCTGGCGCTCGGCAGCTCTCGCTAGAACTAAGGGGGCGGTTGTCGGCGGAAGTCTCGCGAGAGCTCCGGGCGCCAGGCGGTGTGGCGCTCGGCGGCGCCGCAGCGCCCTTGCGCTCCCTCTCCCGCTCCTTTTCCGCCGCTCCCAGCCGCGCCTCTCCTCGCCTCGCCGCCCCGCGCCGCCATGGAGGCCAACCCGCCGAAGCGCAAAGAGACGCGCAAGGCGCTGCGAATCAAAGTGATCTCGATGGGGAACGCGGAGGTGGGCAAGGTGAGGCGCGGCCATTGGCCGGGGGGGGCGGTGCCGCGCGGGCCCGTAGCCAATGGGCGGCAGTGGGCGAGGGAGGTGACCGCGGATTGGCGGCCGCTCCGGCCGGCCGCAGCCAATCGGGAGCGGCGTCGGTCCGAGTGGGGGAGTGACGCGAGTTGTAACGCCGGGTTTGATTGGCTGCCTTGGCCAGGGGCGGGATCTGCAGCGGGCGGCGGGTGTCATGGCGCCGTTCCGGGCTCGGTGCTGTCAGCGGTCTCCGTGGTGCCCGGGCTCGCTCCTACCCACCGCCCCGCCGCAGGGCACAAGCCGCCGCTGCTCCCAGGCGCTCACCCGCGTGGCATTTGTCTCTCCGCGGCCGGTTTCAGCCGCCTGACCTCCCTAAGCGGTATCTCTGCCAGTCAGGGGCAGTCGTGTGGCGGGAGGGAGCTGGTGTGACCCTGAGCCAGCGTTGCCCCGTCTGCTCGGGCGGGCAGCCGCAATGCTCGCCCTGGCTTGTCCGGCAGCGGGAAGCCCCCGCGACCCTTAACGTGCAACACCTGTAATCGGAATGTAGTCTGTGGGAGAAAAAAATCACGAGTTTCTTGGCACTCTGGTCTCCAAACAGGTAAGGAGTAACCGAACCCGGCTGGGCTCTGGGCTTTCCTTGCTTTGTAGAAAGCAAACTGCTCATGGGAATGTTTGATGTTTTGGTTCTGGGTTACCTAGGTAGTTTAGAGACTTGGGGCAGAATCACAGAATCCCCAAATGGTGGGGATTGGAAGGACCCTGCAGAGCTCATCCAGCCCAAGCAAGTTCCCTTCAAACAGGGGGCACAGGAACATGTCCAGGTGGGTTTGGAAACCTCCCGAGAAGGAGCCTCCACACCCTTCCTGGGCAGCTTGGGCCAGGGCTCCCTCACCTCAACAACAAACAAGTTTCTCCTCCTGTGCCAGTAGCACTTGCTGGCTTCCAGCATGTGCCTGTTAGCCCTTTTCCGGTTCCTGGACACCAAAGAAGAAAGACTGGCCCCATCCTCTCCACACCCACCCTTTTAGGAATTTGTGAGCATGGATAAGGGCGTCCTTCCCAGCTTTCTCTTTTCCAGGCTTAACAGCCCCAGGTCCCGCAGCCTTTCCTCCTCACAGAGCTGTTCCAGACCCCTCAGCGCTGGCCTCTCTCCAGCAGTTCCCTGTCTCTCTGGAGCTGGGGAGCCCAGAACTGGACACAGGACTCCAGATGAGGCCTCACCAGGGCAGAGCAGAGGAGCTGGAGAACCTCCCTCCACCTGCTGCCCACACTCTTCTTGATGCCCTCCAGGATGCCACTGGCCTTCTTGCCCACAAGGGCACATTGCTGCTCATGTTTATTTGCTGCCCACCAGCACTCCCAGGTCCCTCTCTGCAGAGCTGCTCTCCAGCAGGTCACCCCCAGCCTGTCCTGCTGCAGGGGGTTGTTCCTGCCCAGGTGCAGGACTCTGCACTTGCCCTTGCTAAACCTCAGGAGGTTCCTCTCTGCCCCACTCTCAGCCTGTCCAGATCTGGCTGAATGGCAGCACAGTGTCTGGTGAATCAGCCAGTCCTCCCAGTTTGGTGCCCACGGGGAGCTTGCTGAGGGTCACTCTGTCCCCTCATCCAGGTCATTGATGAAGTTGTTGAACAAGACTGGCCCCAGAACCGACCCCTGTGGAACCCCACTGGCCACCAGCCTCCAAATCAATGTCTGTGCACTGACTCAGCCAACTCCCTATGAATGCAAATGTCAGGGAATATGGTGGCATCCCTCTGATACTCCCTTTTCCTTCCTCCCAGAGCTGCATTATAAAGCGTTACTGTGAGAAGAGGTTTGTTCCCAAATACCTGGCGACTATCGGCATCGACTACGGCGTCACCAAGTAAGTCACTTTGTGGTGAGGAGTCACAAGAGAGCAAGATGAGCCCCTGTGAGAGTGGGATGATCTGTGGGGTCTCAGATGACGGGTGTGGTTTTGCTGTGGCCTGGGTGAGGGATCTGCTGTGGGAGGCACCTGCCTGCACAGGCACGGAGAAGAGGTGCGATGAGGTGCAGTGAGGCTGTCCCACACCTCCACCTTGTGAGTAACAATGCTGCCCTGTCTGTTTAGTTTCCGTGGCAGAGTCTGCACTTCTGTTTTAATAATATGATAACATGCATCATCTGCCTTCCTCTGGTAATGTAGCTCCACATTATGATGCTCCATCCAGGGCTAGTGCTGTCCTCTTTGTATGACTCTCTCGGGACAGTTTTCTACCCATTAAACCCCAACACCCAGAACTTACTACTGATTTTTCTGTCCCTGATCACCCATCTCTTTCATAGAATCATTAAGGTTGGAAAAGACTTTGAAGATCTCAAGTCCAACTGTTCCCCCAGCACTGCCAAGCCCACAGCTAACCCATGTCCCTCAGCACCTCAGTTACACGGCTTTGCAATAGTTCCAATGACAAGAATGACCTTTGGCAGCCTATGCCAGGGCTGGATGAGCCTTTGGGGAAGAAATTGTTCCTCATCTCCAATCTAAACCTCCCCTAGGACAACCTGAGGCCATTTCCTCTTGTCCTATCACTTGTTACTTGGGAGAAGAGACTGACCTCCCCTGGCCATAACCTCCTGTCAGAGAGTTGCAGAGCGTGATCGAGTCTCCCCTCAGTCTCCTCCAGGCTGAACACCCCCAGGGCCTTCAGCCCCTCCCCAGCACACTTGTGCTCCAGACTTGTGCTGCAGCCTCACCTGGGGCCAGCACAGGGGACGGCCACTACCCTGGGCCTGCTGCTGATAGAAGCCAAGGTGCTTGTGTCAGAAATCATGTGGCCTTCTGTATAGGGCTGGCAGAGATAAGAGGTATTACTGAGGGGCACAGCCTGTGCAAGGGCTGAGCTGGAGCATTCTCAAGCATTTCCCCCTTCTCTTTCAGAGTCCAGATCCGAGACCGAGAGATCAAGGTGAACATCTTTGACATGGCAGGACACCCCTACTTCTATGAGGTAAGGCAGGTGCTGCCTTCAGCCAGCCCACCCTGGAAGTGTTCAGCACCCATTAGCTTTCCTCACTTCAGCATGAAATTTATTGTGGGTTGGGAAGCTTAGAAACATTTCTTAGGAGCTTCCTCTGCTACAATAGACTCTCTTCTTTCCTGCCGTAGACACCTAATTCAAGCCACTGCTAATCCCCCCTGCAGCGACTGCCTGCAGAGAGAGGTTGTCAGATGCAGGAGCCTGACAGAGGTGAAGCTGCCACAGCTTCTCAATACTCTGAGGTCCAACCAGTAGCAAGGCTGAATGTGTATCCCCCATGGGCACACACAGCACCCCTGTACAGGTCATGTATGTACATACACACGGCTGACTGCAGAGACCAATGCAGGCAGAAACAGTTAGCACTGGCACAAATGGCCCTCGTGGCCTCATCTTAGTCCCTCTGGCTGATAAGGAAAAAAAGTTATTAAAATTGAAACCAATAATGCCACAAATAACGACAGAAAGAGTAACCCAGCAGCTTTCTGAGAGTGTGTGAGATTTGGCCATGCTGCCACTCCCACCTGGCTAACTCTTCTTATTTCCAAGTGACTCATTCTGCTTCTGAATCTGCCTGTCTTGAGGTTAAATTTACTCAGGTTGGGAGATTTCTGGAGCTTAGCTTGAGCATTTGTAGCATACTGGAATCCTAATCCATGAACAAAGTGCTGTAGAGCACTTGCAGTTGGACTAGATGGCCATTTTAAGTCCCTTCCAATTGGCATATTCTATTCCATTCTAAAGTTATATGCTAAACAAGTAGGAAACAGTACTGTTTACACAGAGGAGCTGGAAGGATAGAACATTAAGATCTGAACACACAGACTACCACGTGCACTTTGGTGAGCTGGCACAAAGGAGTGATTGTGCTCACTGCTAATCACATTTAGTTCAAATTATAAACAAAGGAATAAAATGGGCCTAGAAGTGGCAGAAAGGAACATTAAGTGTAATCCTGTTGTTTTAACTGTGAAATGTATACCGGTATACCAAATGTATCTGAGCTATAACTGTACTCTTGATGCTTGGCAAAGCAGCATCTTGTGAGTAATAAAAAAATTGTATAGAGTGTCAGGAAAGAGCAGCTTATAACGTGATAAATGCTAACTAATGTGATAACACCAATTAATGTGATTTAAAAGTTGGGCTTGACCTGCTGGAGAGCAGCTCTGTGGACAGAGACCTTGGAGTTCTGGTTGATAATAAACTAAACATGAGCAGCAATGTGCCCTCGTGGGCAAGAAGGCCAATGGCATCCTGGGATGCATCAAGAAGAGTGTGGGCAGCAGGTGGAGGGAGGTTATTCTCCCCCTCTCCTCTGCCTTGCTGAGGCCTCATCTGGAGTCTTGTGTCCAGTTCTGGGCTCCCCAGCTCCAGAGAGACAGGGAACTGCTGGAGAGAGGCCAGTGCAGGGCTACCAAGATGCTGAGGGGACTGGAACAGCTCTGTGAGGAGGAAAGGCTGCGGGACCTGGGNCTTTAGTATATGAATAGGACTACATGATCTTTAGAGGTCTCTTCCAACCCCTAACACTCTGTGATAAGAGTAAAAATGAGGGTGGGCAAAAGAGTGAGGCAACAATGAGGGCTGTAATGGCTTCTACTGGTCAAGTGACTTCCCGGCTGTCAACTCGCATTTATCTCCTAAGCCTCCCATTCCTCCCCGATCCTCTCAGCATTTGCTTGTGGCATGCTCTGAAGTTTTGGGCACAACAAGGGTTTCTGTGTTATTTACCTCTGTGTTGACTTGGGTTCATGAGCCCTGACACAGTACGAGGAACCAGTGGGATGTAGTAAATTGAGAACAGCCTGGAATAGAGCAGGAAGCAAAGATACGGGGGAACACAGCTGGCAGCATAAAGAAATTGAAAGACAGAAGACAATAAAGACTCTGATCAGATGCAGATGAGGTCAGTAGAGGTCTTTGCAGCACAGTTGTCACTTGCAGGTCTATGAGCTGCTTCTGTGTATTGACTTTCTGGCTATACCACAGACTATCCATATGAGAGAAAGCCTCTGAGTCCTTGGAAAGTATAATGGGCTTCATCTGTCAGTTTGCTGGATAAATATGTGGCAAAGGAGGAGAGACAAGACAGAAAACTGATGCTGCTTTGTTGGATTTGTGTTTTCACCATTTAATGCTTGTAAATCTGTAGTGTGTTGTAGAATCATAGAGTTGTTGAGGCTGGTAAAGGCCTTTAAGATCCTTGAGTCCAACCCCTCCCCTCACAGTGCCAAGGCCACCACTAACCCATGTCCCTCAGCACCTCAGCTACACGGCTTTGCAATAGCTCCAGGGATGGGGACTCCACCAGCTCCCTGGGCAGCCTGGGACAGGGGCTGACAACCCTCTCAGGGAAAAAAGTTCTTCCTCAGCTTCAATCTAAACTTCCCCTGGTGCAACTTGAGGCTGTTTCCTCTTGTCCTGTTACTTGTAGCTTGGGAGCAGAGACCAACCCCCACCTCACTACAGCCTCCTGTCAGCAAGGTGCCAAGAGCAAGAAGGTGTAAAATGATTTTAAGAAGAACTGAAATGATTCATCTGAATCCTTTGGGCTGTGTGTTCTTAGCCTGTGGTTGATGCCAGCACTCTGCCTTCTTTCCTGCAGGTGAGGAACGAGTTTTACAAGGACACACAGGGGGTTATCCTGGTCTATGACGTGGGGCAGAAGGAGTCCTTTGATGCGCTGGACGCGTGGCTGGCGGAGATGAAGCAGGAGCTGGGCCCCCACGGCAACATGGAGAACATTGTCTTCGTTGTGTGTGCCAACAAGGTGGGCATGGTGGGAAGCTGAGCTGCAACACAGTCCTGATTGCAAGCCCTCAGGGCTCCCGGTATTCCCAGCTTGAGCCCAAGCTGTTAGCTTGCAGCTGCAGCAAGGGAGATGTTGTTACGTTGTTTAGAAGACTAAAAGCCAGATCTGTGTCTTTCTGTCTATCAGGTTTATCCTATACCAGGTGATCCTTAGCTGATGAAATGGAGCAACACAGAACAGAACTTTAATTTTCAAATACTTTCAGCAGTTTCTTGAATTCCAGATGCAGATTCTGGCCTCTGGTTTGTGCTCTTTATGTGCTGTTACTGGGTGCATGTACACTACCCAGACAGGATCTCACCTGTCCCGCCTTTCCTTTTGTTCTGCTTGCCTGCCTGAATACAGAGAAAACAAACTGGAACTGATTTTGGTTTTTTAACATTTCAGTGTCAAAAGAGTCAGTGAAACATGAATTCAGCGAGGGAATTGACACGAAATATGCTGTCCAGCATACTCTTAAAACCTAAAGAGCAATCTTCTATGTGTGAGGAACACTGGAGACCTCATTTCAACAGGATTTTGAGAATGTGGTAGTCACACATCAGTCAGGAAGGGATCAAATAGAAGTGACTTTGTCTCTGGTCTAGATAAACTTCTCAGAGGCCTTTTTACTTGTATTTTGCTGCGCTTTCTTACCACGCGGCCTCAGGACAAGCAAACAGCCTCTCCAATCACACAGACCTCTTACCCACTGTGAGGCTTTCGGCCTCGGGGCTGTGTTGCTCCAGCTGCTGTGGGCACGTGGTTCCTGCCTGGGTCTGATCTGTGATTTTTCCCTGCTCCAGATCGACTGTGCCAAACACCGCAGCGTGGATGAGAGCGAGGGGCGGCTCTGGGCAGAGGGGCGGGGCTTCCTCTACTTTGAGACATCGGCCCAGACAGGAGAAGGAATCAATGAGATGTTTCAGGTAAGGTGGAATGAAGGTGATAAGGGCACAGACACCACAGGAAGCCAGGATTTGATGACAGGATATCCCCTGAACTGCCTGAATCCAAAAAGGTTGCCGAGAAAGCCAGTGGCATCCTAGTGTGCATCAAGAAGAAAGTGGGCAGCAGGTTAAAGGAGCTTCTCCTCTCTCTCCTCTGCTCTGCTGAGGCCTCATCTGGAGTCCTGAGTCCAGTTCTGGGCTCCACAGGTACAGAGAAACAGGGAGCTGCTGGAGAGAGGCCAGTGCAGGACTACCAGAATGCTGAGGGCACTGGAACATCTGTGTGAGGAGGAAAGGCTGCGGGACCTGGGGCTGTTCAGCCTGAAGAAGAGAAGGCTGAGGGTGACCTCAACAATGCTGAGAAATCCCTAAAGGGTGGGTATAGAGAGGATTGGGACCAGTGTTTGTTGTGTGGTGCCCAGTGCCAGGACAAGGGGTAATGAGCACAACTGGAACCCAGCAAGTGCCAGTGCAACAAGTTTAGTGTTGAGGTGAGGGAGCCCTGGCCCAGGCTGTCCAGGAACGTGTGGAGGCTCCTTCTCGGGAGGTTTCCAAATCCACCTGGACATGTTGCTGTGCCCTCTGATTGAGGGGAACCTGCTTGAGCAGGGGCTTGGGCTGGATGAGCTCTGCAGGGGCCTGCCAATCCCCGCTATTCTGGGATTTTCTGAAAACCTGTTGCCTCTCTGTCCCAGAGCTGTCTTCACAGTGAAATATCACCTTGAGAAAGCTGTAGCTGTTGAGCTCAGGACCAGTAATGGTCCTTTCAATCCAGAGATGGGCCTAGCAATGTATTGGTCAGAGCTGATGATCCCTCATGCCATGCTGGGATCACAAAGCAGAGATGCCCTCCTAGACTTACTCAGGTCTACCACTGAACTGAAGGGGGCTTGAGGTCACTGTGTGTCCTGACCTCCTCCTCAGTCTGTCCCAAGGTCCCCTGCAGGGACTGGCTTCCTATCNGAATGCTGAGGGCACTGGAACATCTGTGTGAGGAGGAAAGGCTGCGGGACCTGGGGCTGTTCAGCCTGAAGAAGAGAAGGCTGAGGGTGACCTCAACAATGCTGAGAAATCCCTAAAGGGTGGGTATAGAGAGGATTGGGACCAGTGTTTGTTGTGTGGTGCCCAGTGCCAGGACAAGGGGTAATGAGCACAACTGGAACCCAGCAAGTGCCAGTGCAACAAGTTTAGTGTTGAGGTGAGGGAGCCCTGGCCCAGGCTGTCCAGGAACGTGTGGAGGCTCCTTCTCGGGAGGTTTCCAAATCCACCTGGACATGTTGCTGTGCCCTCTGATTGAGGGGAACCTGCTTGAGCAGGGGCTTGGGCTGGATGAGCTCTGCAGGGGCCTGCCAATCCCCGCTATTCTGGGATTTTCTGAAAACCTGTTGCCTCTCTGTCCCAGAGCTGTCTTCACAGTGAAATATCACCTTGAGAAAGCTGTAGCTGTTGAGCTCAGGACCAGTAATGGTCCTTTCAATCCAGAGATGGGCCTAGCAATGTATTGGTCAGAGCTGATGATCCCTCATGCCATGCTGGGATCACAAAGCAGAGATGCCCTCCTAGACTTACTCAGGTCTACCACTGAACTGAAGGGGGCTTGAGGTCACTGTGTGTCCTGACCTCCTCCTCAGTCTGTCCCAAGGTCCCCTGCAGGGACTGGCTTCCTATCTCTGTCCTAGATGGCCCAGATAGTGAAAAGTGGTCCACAGCAACCCCAGGCAATGCTCCAGGCTGGGGCAGAGGGGCTGGAAAGCTGCCCGCAGGGAAAGGGCCTGGGGGGGTTGGTGCCAGCGGCTGAAGATGAGGCAGCAGCGTGCCCAGGTGGGCAAGAAGGCCAGTGGCAGCCTGGCTTGTACCAGCAGCGGTGTGGCAGCAGGCCCAGGGCAGTGGCCGTCCCCTGTGCTGGGCCCTGGTGAGGCCGCAGCTCGAGTGCTGTGTTCAGTGTTGGGCCCCTCACTGCCAGAGGGACACTGAGGGGCCGCAGCGTGTCCAGAGCCGGGCAGCGGAGCTGGGGAAGGGGCTGGAGCACAAGTGTGCTGGGGAGGGGCTGAGGGCCCTGGGGGTGTTCAGCCTGGACAAGAGGAGCCTGAGGGGAGATATCATCACTCTCTGCAACTCCCTGACAGGAAGGTGTGTTGAGGTGGGGATTATTCTCCCCAGTTGTGAGTGACAGGACAGTAGGAAACAGCCTCAGGTTGCCCCAGGGGAGGTTTAGCTTGGAGCTGAGGAAGAGCTGAGCTCCCTGGAGCTATTGCAAAGCCGTGTAGCTGAGGTGCTGAGGGACATGGGTCAGTGGTGGCCTTGGCACTGTGAGGGGAGGGGTTGGACTTGGGAATCTTGAAGGTCTTTTCCAACCTAAAAGATTCATCAGCTGTCCAAATGCTCCCTCATGCTTTAGAGGATGAACTCACAGCACATGATGGCAGTGGATTCTCCTATGCACTGCCACTGCCTTTGGGGACCATTCCTTCACACTAAGTCCTCCTTGTGTCTGCAGACTTTCTACTCAGCCATCATTGACCTGTGTGACAATGGGGGGAAGCGGCCCCTTTCCAGCGTGGGGGTTGGCTTCACCAAGGAGCAGGCAGATGCCATTCGCAGGATCCGCAGCAGCAAGGACAGCTGGGACATGTTGGGGGTCAAACCCGGTGCCACGAGGTGAGAGGGACTTCAGCATTCACCTGACTGGCTGTGAGCTCTCTAAACCCTTTAATCTTTTAGGCTAGTTGCTTATCAGACCTGCCTGCTGATAAACTCTCCCTGGTTTATCGAGCAGCTGGGCACAAGTATTTAGCCCAAAACTGAGGTAATGCAAAAGAAACAAACTCTCCCGAGTACCAAATATCCCTCTCAAGCTGGAGGCAAGGAGGAAATCGTGAACATGAGAACTTTAGCCCTTCCAGCTGCCCAGCCATGCATCCTGCCTTCAGACTGACCCACTTCTGGTCACTCACTTGACAGACGTGTTCAGAGCAGCTCCAGCTTTATTCTCCTTGCTCTTCACTGGGTGTATAGAGAAGAGTGTGGGCAGCATGTGCAGGGAGGTTCTTCTCCCTGTCTCCGCTCTGCCCTGGTAAGGCCTCATCTGGAGTCCAGTGTCCTGTTCTGGGCTCCCCAGCTCAAGAGAGACAGGGAACTGCTGGAGAGAGGCCAGCGCAGGGCTACCAAGATGCTGAGGGGACTGGAATATCTGTGTGAGGAGGAAAGGCTGCAGGACCTGGGGCTGTTCAGCCTGGAGAAGGAAGGCTGAGGAGGGATCTCATCTGTGCTGAGAGATCCCTGTGCCCCCTGATTGAGAGGAACATGTTTTAGCAGGGGATTAGGATAGATGAGCTATGCAGGGCCCTGCCAACTTCAGCTGCTTAGAGAATCTCTGATTTGTGCCTGGAGAAGCTTTTATGCTGCTGTGCTATCCNCCTTCAGACTGAGCCACTTCTGGTCACTCACTTGACAGACGTGTTCAGAGCAGCTCCAGCTTTATTCTCCTTGCTCTTCACTGGGTGTATCGAGAAGAGTGTGGGCAGCATGTGCAGGGAGGTTCTTCTCCCCGTCTCCTCTGCCCTGCTGAGGCCTCATCTGGAGTCCAGTGTCCAGTTCTGGGCTCCCCAGCTCCAGAGAGACAGGGAACTGCTGGAGAGAGGCCAGCGCAGGGCTACCAAGATGCTGAGGGGACTGGAATATCTGTGTGAGGAGGAAAGGCTGCAGGCCTGGAGAAGAGAAGGCTGAGGAGGGATCTCATCTGTGCTGAGAGATCCCTGTGCCCCCTGATTGAGAGGAACATGTTTTAGCAGGGGATTAGGATGGATGAGCTATGCAGGGCCCTGCCAACTTCAGCTGCTTAGAGAATCTCTGATTTGTGCCTGGAGAAGCTTTTATGCTGCTGTGCTATCCAAAAGACATTGATAGAGCTCTTCCCTCTGGAAATTATACTCCCAGAAGAGAAGCTTTCTGTTTCCTTCCTAGGGGTGATGGCCTCTGTAAGAGGTTGGATATTGAATCTCCCACTTGTGCTGTATGACTTGAGCAGCTAAAAAAAAGCTCCCAGAATTATGCTTTGATTTCTCCTCTCTGAAACACAACGATGAATGCTGAGGGACATGGTTTAGTGTTGGGATTGATTATCTTAAAGGTCTTTTCCAATGAAAAGGATTCTGTGACTCCCCTTGTGTACTCCTTATTGGAGGGACTGGGGACTGGAATTTTGGATAACATTTATCATTTGAGAGTCACAAATCCTCCTGCTGGCTCTCTGAGATGCAGGTGTTGAGCTAAACCCCTCCTCCAGCCCCCTCTCACCTTCAGGGAACAGCTCTGCAGTGCTGTTGGTGCTGTCACTTCCCTCGGGAGCTGCCCCCCTCTCTCCACGGCCTGTGCCTGGAGTCCAAGTGTCTGCCTTGGACCAGAATCCGCCCCCTCAGAGTGAAAGGGCTGAAGTGCTGTGAGCTCGTGGGCGTGTGATGCGCAGCTGAGTCAGGGTGAGTGTCACCCTGTGCTGCCTTCCACCTCCTGCTCTTCCACAGGCCTGCAGCACGTGGCACAAGCACGGGGCTGGCGTGGGTAGGGCATTCGTGCCTGTGCACTCCCACAGTGAGGAGGGCGTATCTGCCCCATGGGAAGGGTTCTCCCACTCTTCCTCTGCTCGTGCCACACCAAGAAGTGCCTTTGTGTGCTTTTCTGCAGCTCTTTCTCCATAGCATAGCCTCCAAATTATGAGGAGGGGCTGAGGGCCCTGGGGGTGTTCAGCCTGGACAAGAGGAGACTGAGGGAAGACAGGATCACTCTGCTACTCCCTGACAGGAGGCTGTCGCCAGTGGGAAGTTGATCTCTGCTCCAGAGCTACAAGTGACAGGACAAGAGGAAACGGCCTCTAGTTGCCCCAGGAGAGGTTTAGGCTGGAGCTGAAAAACTTTTTCCCTAAGAGTGTTGTCAGCCCCTGTCCCAGGCTGCCCAGGGAGCTGGTGGAGTCCCCATCCCTGGAGCTATTGCAAAGCCGTGTAGCTGAGGTGCTGAGGGACATGGGTCAGTGGTGGGCTTGGCAGGGTGAGGGGAGGGGGTGGACTCGAGGAGCTTAAAGGTCTTTTCCAAACGAAATGATTCTATGATTCAAAGCCCAGAGCCCCTTAATGCCACGGAGGGAATGCTTCAAAAGTGTCTTCGCAAGGGTGTTGGGGGAAGCTCCTGGCCCTGCTGGGCTCTGCTCCTTGGTCCCCTCACTCCTGTCCTGTCTGCAGGGATGAAGTGAACAAAGCCTATCGGAAGCTGGCCGTGCTGCTCCACCCTGACAAGTGTGTGGCTCCCGGCAGTGAAGACGCCTTCAAGGCCGTGGTGAACGCCCGGACTGCACTCCTGAAAAACATCAAGTAGGGAACAGAACAACTCCTAGCTGGAAACCTTCCCCTCTTCCCAGGTAGCCCCCAGGACAGCGGGGAGCCCCTCTCCTTCTCACACATGCCCACAGACACTCCCAGCACCAGCTGTGGGAGCAGGACTGTACCCGACTGCGAGGTGCCGCAAAGGGGCAGAGTGCTGAGGAGGAGAGAGGGACCCTGGAGCCCTCCCTGCATCCATGGCCCCAGGTCGTGGTGAGCGTGAGTGCCAAAAGCAATGAGGTCCCTCCCTCTTTGTCTGTGTCCCACCTCACAGGAGTCGCCAGCTGTGGCAGGGTTTGGATGTGTGGCTCATAACCTGTGGATACAGCGAGGGCAGAGCAAGATCTGACCCCAAGAATACTGCTCCTGAAAGCATCAGTGCACTGGGTGGGTGATGCTCAGGAGGGGCAGTGGGTTGTCAGTCCTTTTGGGTTATCCCAGAACCACCCCTGTGGGGATGTCCCTGCTGAAGGCCACACGGGCCCCAGGGTGGTTTTGCTTCCCAGGCAAAGCTGTCTCCCTCCCCCTGACCCCCAGTGACCTCGCTTTTGGCAGAGAGGGGAAAGGCAGGTTCCTTGAGGAAACCTCACACTGCAGGGAGAAACTGGCTCCAAGAGTGTCCTTTTCCCACCTTCCACAAGCCATCGTGGTGCCAAGAAGGGTCCCTTTTGCAGGAGTATGGCTGTCCCCAGGCATCCACCTCCTCACAGCACAGAGTCTCCTGCCACCACCTTCCACCCCGCTGAGCATCGGGAAGAGCCCTGAAGGCTGCAGGTCCTCAAGCCACGTGCTTCTCTCTCCCAGCACTCTCCTCATACTGTGCTGACAAGCTCTGAGTAGGTGCCAGGAGGCTCTCTGAGGGCCTGTCCTCGGGTGTGGGTGGCCCTGGCTATTTACAGGCAGGAGGAGAGTGCTTAGCCAAGAGCCCCCAATACGGCTTCCTGCCTGCTCTGTCCTTCCCCAACAAATGCTTGGGGTGAGCTGGGATCTGGCTGTTGCATTGCTGAGGGAGGGCAGAGCTGTGGTGGCTGTCAAGCTCCTGGGGGAGAGCCAACAGGGGATTCTCTGGGCTGCCCTGCTTTTGTCAGGACTCTGTTTTCTTTCCTTGCTGCTGTGAGAGCTTGGTAGGGAAGGTCAGGAGGACACCAAGCTACGCTATGGAAGCCACTGCCTGTGTGTTTGTGTCCTCACCCCACTCCATACCTACCCTCTTTGAAAGAGCTCTCTCCTATGTTCAGTGCAATATATATATATTTTTCACTTAAGGCAGCTCTTCTGTGTTTCCCCTTCAAAACAGATCATGAATCAACAGTAGATCCCCCACCCCCTTTTTTGGCAGCAAGCATTAAGGGACTTTCAAGCCAGAATCGTTCTGCTCTCATTCTGGTATCTGGGGCTGGGTTGCTGGAAAGAATAAGCTAGGAAGCACTTTTTGCTCCTCTGCTGTAGCAGTAACCAAGGGGAGATGTTGCTACAACAGGTTAATGTTTAAAACAGCTCGTTTTTCCCCCTCCCTGCTGTACAAAAAGCTGGGCTGGAGGAGATCAGTGGGGTGGGCATGAGTTGCACTGATGCGGTCTTGTTCTGCACATTCTAGAATGCTCTGGACTTCACTGGAAACCTCCCCACTTGTCTAGTGGAGGAAAGCACTTAATTCTGGCTTCAACCCCGTTTCTTTGTGGTTTTGATGGGGGTTTTTTTTCTGACTGAGGAGGGTAAATGATGCTGTTGCTGAATGACACGCTTCACTTTGAGGGTGAGATCTTGGTGCCCGGTGTGGTTTGAAGGTTCCCCTGCTGCTCACGGACTTTCCAGAGCTGCTGCTGTTTACTCCTCAGGTGACTCTGGCCACCAGCCTTGAGGTTTCTCCTGTTTACAGAGCAGACCAGATGTTTGGAGACCATTCCACACATATGTCACGTTCTAAGTTGTGTTCTTTTTATAAATTAAACCCCCCTTCCTTTGGAACAAAGGAAGCCCTGTGAGCTGTCCTCCCGCCTGCTGTTAATGTTTAATTGCCCTTTGACTCATTTCTCCCCTCCCCAGCTGGGTCTGGCCCAGGCTGGTGCCCAAGAGCTGCCCTCGAGGGTGATGATGATGATGGAGGGTTGTGAATCAGCTCTGCAAGGTCGAAGGTGAGTTGAGGGCTCAGAGCAGCCCCAGGAGTCCCCACGGGGTCGTGATGTGGAGTGCAGCCAGCTGTGGTGGGGCCTGGCTCTGCTCAGCGGCCCCAGGGGCAGAGGAGTAGCTCTGTCCTGCTCTGGACTAACAGCCCTGGCAGTGGGCTTCCTCCATGCCATCCCCATCAGGACTGCAAGATCCTCCTCCCTCCGGCACGGCTGCCACCATCCAGGCTCCAGGCTCTGGCACTGCAGGGAGAAACTCACTCCCAAGAGAGTCCTTTTCCCTTTTTCCCCAAGCCATCGTGGTGCCAAGAAAGGCCCATTTGGCTAGGAGTAGGATTGTCCTCAGGCACCCTCCTCTTCCTCGCAGCACAAGTCTGCTGCCCCTACCTACCACATCTTCCTGCCTCCTCCAGCAGCCACTGTGTCCATCGTACAATGAAAAACACCAGGGTCTGGATCCCAGACAAAGGGATTTCCCCTTCAGCATCCAGAAACACACCCAGGAGTCTCCTCTGACGATCGCTGGCAAGGGGAAGTCCTGTGAGGAGGACATGAGGATTTCTGGGCTGGCCCTGTGCCCGACAGCCACGCTCTGCTCCTTGCTGCTGCCCTGCAGCGTGCCCAGGCAGTGCCAGGGGAACAAACCCTCGTCCATCCTGCTTCACACACCAATGCTGGATCCCCCATGCCGGCCTTCAGACCAGTTACCCTTCCCAGCCAGAGCTCATTCTGCTCATGTCCCACCCACCAGAATGAGAGCAGAGCTCCCTGTCCCACCGTGAGTGGCCAGGGCTCGTACTCCAGTCTGGTGCTGGCCCAAGCTGGGCACCCCCAGCTTCTGCTCACACCCTGCACTCTCCACTCCAGCTGCAGCGGCATGGGAGTAACCCCCAGCACTCCCAAAACCCCCCTGAGGAGCTGTGGCTTTGCCACTCTCGTCTTTTGGGAGCGATTTGGACAGAAGCAATTAGTTCCCCTGGCAAAGCAGTTGGGATGGAAGAGAGAAGGGGGCCTTTCTTCAGAGGTTTGGGTGGGGTGTGGGTTGGTTTGGGAGCGATTTGGGTGGCATAGATGAAGGGGGGGGTGGGGGGGGGGCTCGGGTTTCTTTGCTGCCTGGATGGCAGAAGGGGGCTGTGAGCCCGAGGAGGGGCGTGGGGTGAGTGAGGCCAGGAGAAGGGCAGCCTGGCGTGTTAAAGCTCATCCCCTGGGGTCGGGGTCCCTGGTGCCCAGTCTTCTGATTGAGATGCAGCCCCCGCGGAGGAGGAGGAGGTGGTGATGATGAGGATGGAGTGAGGCAGCAGAACGGCGCTGGGACCGAGGGAAGGGCCACGGGCGGGGGACAGTCCCACTCAGGAACCACCCCCTATCTCTCCTTCCCTATCCACCGACCCGGCCGGCACCGAGAGGGTTACAGAAGGCGGGGACGCACCGGGCCGGGCCGGTACCGGCACAGCCGGCGGTGAGTGCCCGCCCCCGGCCCCGGGGAAGCCCGGCCCGCTCCCCCCGCCATCCATTGCCCCCTCCCCGAGCCGCTACCATGCCCCCCTCCCCTTCCCGACCCTCCATCCAGCCACCTGCAACGAAGCATCTCGGAAAGGCGCAAGGAGAGGAGGAGGGCGGGCGGGGAGGGGGAGAAAGTCGCCCCCCGAACCCCACCATCTGCCCTCGAAGGAGGAGCAGGGAGGCATCGCGACATCTTTCCTTCTTTCCCCCCCCACCCCCCCCCGTGCTCCGCGTCGCTTCGGTTGCAACCTGGCAGTGCGCAGGGGCCGGCCTCCCCTCGCCACGCCGCCGCTTATTTCTCATCATCCCCGTCTCCCCGCTGCTCCGGCTGCTCCTCGGCGAGCAGCGCGGCGGGGGTTCGTGCCGACGGCGCTGCGGGAGCGGGGGAGAGGCCGGGCGGCGAGGCGGGGATGCTGCGGGCGCTGCCCCGGTGAGCAGCGGAGGGGAGCGGAGGGGAACGGACCGCGGCGTTTCAGCGGGGCCGGAGCGAGGAGGGGAAGGGAAATAATAATAATAATAATAAAAAAAAAAAGCGGCGCGATGCCGAGGAACAGGGCTTTTTCCGAGCCCGAATGCTCGGCCGAATACTCGGCCGATTACTCGGTGAGCCTTCCGTCGGACCCCGGGCACGGCGTGGGGCGGACGCACGAGGTGACGGTGCGCAGCTCGGGCCCCTGCCTCTGCCTCCCCCGCTTCATGCGCCTCACCTTCGCCCCCGACTCCCTGGAGAACCTCTACCAGACTTATTTTCGCCGGCAACGCCACGAGACCCTGCTGGTGCTGGTGGTCTTCGCCGCCCTCTTCGATTGCTACGTCCTCGTCATGTGCGCCGTGGTCTACGCCGCCGACCAGCTGGCCCCGCTGCTGGCCGCGCTAGCCGGGCTGCTCGCCCACGTGCTGCTCTTCGTCCTCTGCAAGTACGGGCTGCTCCCCGAGCGGGTGACACGCAGGTTCCTGCCCTACGTCCTTTGGGTCCTCATCTTGGCCCAAATCTTCTGTTACCTGGGTCTCGGCTCCTCCCGCTCGCCCGAGGCCAGCGACACGGTGGGCTGGCAAGCTTTCTTCGTCTTCTCCTTCTTCATCACGCTGCCGCTGCGCTTGGGCCCCATCGTCCTCGTCACCACCCTCTCCTGTGGCATCCACACCCTGGTGCTGGGGGTCACCGTGGCCCAGCAGCGACAGGATGCCCTGGACGAGGGCACGTTGCTGAGACAGGTACAGGGGATCCCGTAGTTGGGGCGGGAGGTGACGGGTGAATCATCCCCGTTTGGTGTTAACGGTGAGGTCCGTCCTCATCCCTGTGCCCTGACACTAAAGCTGGGTTTGTTCCAGACTCTGTGAGCTGATTGTGGTGGGCAGAGGGCACCCCAAAACACACACATGGGGTGGGTGGAAGTGGGGTGCTTGAGGTTCCTTCCCATGTATGGACACATGGTCTGCAGTTGGGCTGATGGGGAAACTGAGGCACCACGAGCTGCCCCATCCACCCTGGCAGCCTCACTTGCACCCAGTTCCCTTTGAATTGCAAAACATGGCCCCAAATGACCATTTTTAGCAGGAATGTGGCAGCAGCCCAGCTTCCAGGCTTGCAGACAGCTTTCCCAGGAGCAAGGAGCTGGGCAGTCGCTCAACCCCAGCCTGGGCCCTGGGCTCTGCCCATCACCCAGCCCCATGCTTGTGCCAGGGGCTGTGCCCGTCACCCGGCCCGTGGCTGGGGCAGAGCCTGGGGGCACTTTGGGGGGATTTTCAGCCCCAGAAAAGCTGGAGAAACAACATCCCCGAGCCCAAATGTGTCCCTAAGGACAGACTCCCCCATTCATACACACAGCAGAGGAGGGGATGTGGGAGTAAGTCGGGGGGAGAGCAATCCCTGGACGTCAGGTTTTTAATATTTCCTGTGAAATAACCCTCTTGCAGCAGCTAGAGACTGTTTTTATTCCCTAAATCAGTTGGGTTTCACAGCTTGGCCGAGTTCCTTTTCTCCCACCGATGTCCCCACCAGCTGACCAAGCACCCATCCACCTGATGAGCCTTTCCATGGCCGGGGGAGGAAGCAAAAAACCAAAAAGCCAAAACTGAAAACTTGTGTGCTGGTGACTGCTGATGGCAGCAGGGAAAATCCCACTTGGAAGCCTCTGCCCAGCCCCACAATGGCATGGCCTGCAGGGGATGATGCTCTGGGAATTTGGGATGCTCTGGGACAGGCCCTGGGAGACCCCCAGCTGCTAATAGGAAAGGAGATGAGAGGGTATTTGTTGGCTTTTGGGGAGCATTGAGCCTGTGGTCACACAGGGAGTTTGGAAAATGGAGCCTGTTCTGCAAAACACCCTGAAGACACTGATTTTTTCTCTTCCTCTGGGGTGTTGTGCTTTGGGGCTGCTCCCCTGGCACAGAGTATCCCCTGCCATCACACAGACTTTCACAAAGAAAAGGGGACGGTGTGAGGGGATGGTTTCCAGAGTGTGGGTGCCCTCCCCAGCACTGCCCTGGCCGGTGACGTCCCTCTGGCAGGAGAAATCCCGTTGCAGCAATGCCTTTCCCAGGTTTTCCTCTTTCTCTGGGATGTGAGCGCTGCACGTGGCTGACAGAACGGGAGGGAATGTGGGATGTGAGGGGGCCGCTGGGCATCCCCCCGGGCGGCAGCGGGTGTGTGCCGCACCGTTAATCATTGCCATGGCACGCCGAGGCCGGAGCCGTGGCAACGCGGCGTGTCTCAGCCTCTGCCTGCTGCAAACGGGGGAACATGATGTCCAGAAATAACCATCAGATGCTTTGTTATTATTATTATTGTTATTAGAGCCGGCAGGGCGGCTCCCTGAGGGCACAGCTATTAATAGGATGAACTGGAGGATGTCGCTTGAGTGAGGCCGGCGCGGGCGGAGGGGAATTTGTGATCTGGAAGGGGCCGCCCAGGGAGGTGCTGGAGTCCCCCTCCCTGGAGCTAGTGCAAAGCCGTGTAGCTGAGGTGCTGAGGGACATGGGTCAGTGGTGAGCTTGGCACTGTGAGGGGAGTGAGTGGACTTGGGGATCTTAAAGGCCTTTTCCAACTAAAGTGATTCTGTGGTGATTCTATGAGACATGCCATGGGGTTCTGCCCCACTGCTGGACACTGAGGAGAAGCCTGAAGGCTGAATCGTGGCAGGGAGTCAGGATTTGGTGAAGTTTTGAGGCTGTATCTGCTGTGATTGTGAGCAAAGCAACTGCAGAGCATCCCTGGGTCCTGATTTGGATGGACCTAGCACACCTTATTCCTGCAGGACATGGATAGGGAAGGAAGATATGAGGTTCAGCCTACCATCTGTGCACTCTCTTGCTCATAACTTCCTTTCCTCCCTGAAATTGCTAAGTCCAAATAATCACCAGTGACTGTGCTGGAAGGAGGGTCTCTTCTATAGTGGGGCTTGACCCACAGTGTTTTGGGTATTGGGGGTGTTTTGCAACATGTGGGAACACACTGGGGGAGGTTTTGGGGGCTCAGCATCCTCTGCTTAACTGTGGAATGGAGCTGGAAGATGCTTGGCATAGGATGCAGCAATGCCATGCAATGCCAGGCAAGCAGGTCGTAGAATCATGGAATCCCCAAGTGGTGGGGTTGGGAAGGGCCCTGCAAAGCTCATCCAGCCCAAGCCCCTGCTCAAGCAGGTTCCCCTCCATCAGGGGGCACAGGAACGTGTCCAGGTGGGTTTGGAAACCTCCTGAGAAGGAGCCTCCACACCCTCCTTGGGCAGCCTGGGCCAGGGCTCCCTCACCTCAACACCAAACAAGTTTCTCCTTATTCTTAAATGGAAATTTTGTGTCCCAGTTTGTGCCTATCACCCCTTGTCCTGGCACTGGACACTACAGTGTGTGGCGTCATCTTCCTGACGTTCACCCTTTAGGCACTTAGAAGTGTTGATGAGCTCCCCCTCAGCCTTCTCTCCTCCAGGCTGAACAGCCCCAGGTCCTGCAGCCCTTCCTCCTCACAGAGCTGTTCCAGTGCCCTCAGCATCTTGGTAGCCCTGCACTGGCCTCTCTCCAGCAGTTCCCTGTCTGTCTTCAGCTGGAACTGGGGAGCCCAGAACTGGACACAGGACTCCAGATGAGGCCTCACCAGGGCAGAGCAGAGGNCCTGTCCTGGTGCAGGGGGTTGTGCCTCCCCAGGTGCAGGACTCTGCACTTGCCCTTGCTGAACCTCAGGAGGTTCCTCTCTGCCTCACTCTCAGCCTGTCCAGATGTGGCTGAATGGCAGCACAGTGTCTGGTGAATCAGCCAGTCCTCCCAGTTTGATGCCCTCAAGGAACTTGCTGAGGGTACATTCCATCCCTTCATGGGGAGGTTCATTGGTTTCGGTGAGGTTCCCTAGAGTTTTTGGTGGCCCCAGCGTACCAAGCTATGCTGAGCTGCTCATGCCCATCCAGCCTTAGGTTGAGTGTCCCATTGTCATGACAACCTGAGAAGCTGGTTAAAAATAGCAAGTGGCTGCTTGTTTTGGGGGTTTCTCCTCCGCGCCCACCTCCAGATGGTTACTTGCTCGCCGTCTGCCACGCTGCAGGCGTGGGGCCTTCCCAGGGATCCCCACCTGTGATGGGGGGGCTCTTGGGCCAGGACCTGATCCTGTGGCACCATCCCGGGCTCCCAGGTGTCCCCTGCTCCTCATGCAAGTTAAAAAAATGTTTCCTGACTGTTACAGGAGGCCTTGCTCAGTGCTGGTGCCTGTTGTGTTTAACAGCTTCATCAATGATCTGGGTGAGGGGGTCGAGGGCAGCCTCAGTCAGTTTGCAGATGACACGAAGCTGTGAGGGAGCGTAGATGTGTGTGAGGGCAGGAAGGCTCTTCAGAGGGCCCTGGCCAGGCAGGAGCCATGGACCTGGAGCTATTGCAGAGCCGTGTAGCTGAGGTGCTGAGGGACATGGGTTAGTGATGAACTTGGCACTGTGAGGGGAGGGGGTGGACTTGATGAGCTCAAAGGTCTTTTCCAAATATAATGATTCTATGGTTCTAAGAAATCATTTTAGCAACCCTGGTGTAGCGCTGTGCCAGCACCAGGACCCTGCATTTATTTCTACTCATGGCCTGTTTCACCGGTGCCTCAGTTTCCCCTGCATGGATTGGCAACTCTGTGTGACGAGATCAGGCTGCTCGGGGCTTGATGCTGTCATGTGGTAAAACCTCTGAGGACAGGGACACTCAGACACATTTTGGTGTTCATCTGATGATGTGATACAGGGACCAGGAAGTTGGGGATAAGGAGAAGGGTGCTGAGCACAACAGGACGTCCCTGATAATATGACCCCAAGATGGCTCAGTGCTCTTCCCACTGCCTCCTCCACACTGTCTGTGACACAGCCCATGGCCCACGGGTTGGAAAGAGAACTCTGTGTCCCCTTTATCCTTTGGAGCCTGTTGTCACATCGTCCCCAAAACCAGATTATCTCAGCTTTCCGTCATCAGTTATATTTTCCATGGAGGGCTCCTTGCTCCCATCTGCAAACCTGCTTCATCCCCACTTGGGCTGCGGGGACACAGGGTCCAGCCCATGGGATAGGACAGGTCCAGCTGATGGAGACAGTGTCCAGCTCAGAGAATCACAGAATCATTTTGGTTCAAAAAGATTTTTAAGAACGAGTCCAACCCCTCCCCTCACAGCGCCAAGCCCACCACTGACCCATGCCCCTCAGCACCTCAGCTACACAGCTTTGCAATAGCGCCAGGGATGGGGACTCCACCAGCTCCCTGGGCAGCCTGGGACAGGGTCTTGGTGAAAAGCAGCATGTCGCTGAGCCATGAAACTGCAGAGGCAACAGGGTGAGCACCCAGGAGCCTCCATCTCTGATGCTGCAGGCTCACACCCCTGTGAGAGGGGCAGGAGTGTGAGTAAATACATGATTTTAGGGTTTGGTGATGCTTTGATGAGCTTTTTCTGCACAAAGGAGTGTAATTCCTGTGCCTGGAGCAGATGGCACGAGGCACTGAGAGCAGCACCTTCCCCTGGGGTCAACCTGCTGCCTTTTTCCAAAACATCTCTACAAGTTTTAATGAAGCAGAATCAGTCCACAGGGCCCAAAGGGGATGCTCAGGGTGTGATCCACCTCTGGAATCCTCCCATGACTGTCCCCCAGCAGCTAATGGGGGCCGTGACTTGGGCATTTCTCTGTATTCTGTCTCCTCCTCCAGCATTTGGATACTTGTTTCCACTCTTGCTGAGCCACCTCTACTGCCCACACAGGGCCTGGCAGTGACACAGGTCCCCAGCGCACGTGTGGGCTTCTCACCCTCATCTCCTTTTGTCTGTCCCCACAGATCCTCTCCAACGTTGCCATCTACCTTTGTGCAATCACGGTGGGCACCATGTCCTACTACATGGCCGACCGCAAACACCGCAAAGCCTTCCTTGAAGCACGACAGTCGCTCGAGGTGAAGCTCAACCTGGAGGAGCAGAGCCAGCAGCAGGTAGGAGCCATGGCTGGCAAGGGGATGGCCTGGGCACAGTGCAGGGGATGGCAGCGGGTCACCAGTGCAGCTCAGGAACATGGCTGAGACACTCATTTAAGCACATCAAGTCCATCCCCTCCCCTCACAGTGCCAAGCCCACCACTGACCCATGTCCCTCAGCACCTCAGCTACACGGCTTTGCAATAGCTCCAGGGATGGGGACTCCACCAGCTCCCTGGGCAGCCTGGGACAGGGGCTGACAACCCTCTCAAGGAAAAAGTTCTTCCTCAGCTCCAACCTAAAGCTCCCCTGGGGCAACTGGAGGCTGTTTCCTCTTCTCCTGTCATTCATTACTGGGAAGCAGACAATTACTTCCCCCCTGGCCACAGCCGCCAGTCAGGAAGTTGCAGAGAGTGCTGGTGTCTCCCCTGCGGCTCCTCTTGTCCAGGCTGAACACTCCTAGGGCCCTCAGCCCCTCCCCAGCACACTCGTGCTCCAGCCCCTTCCCCAGCTCCGCTGCCTGGCTCTGGACACACTCCAGTACCTCAATTTGGGGACTCTGTATGACTGTTCTCTTCCAGAGCCTCCCAGCTCCTGCCATGGCCACCATTGAGATAGCCCCAGCCCTGACTATGGCCACAGTGTAGGTCCTTGTCCTAATCAGAGCCACACAGCAGGTCTTTGTCCCCAGGCATGGACATGTGGCAGGTCCCTGTTATTGGGCAAGGCCATGCAGTGTATCCCTGTCCCCATACATGGCCATGCAGCAAGTCCTCATCCCAGACAGGGCCACGCAGTATGTCTCTGTCACGGACAGAGCCACGCAGCAGGTCCCTGTTTCCATGCAGAGTCACACAGCATGTCCCCATCCCTGAGCATGGCCGTGATGCATGTCCCCATCCCCAGACAGGACCACACAGCTTGTCCCTGTCCCCATAGATGGCCATACAATAGGTCCCCATCCCAGGCACAGCTATGCAGCATGTCCCCATTCCCACACTTGGCCATGCAGCAGGTCCCCATCCCTGAGCATGGCTGTCCTGCAGGTCCCCATCCCCAGGCAGAGCCATGTAGCAGGTCCCTGTCCCCATTCCCAGGCCTGTGGCCACTTCATGGGCTGGTCCTGCAGCAGCCCACGCTGGGGAAAGGGCTGGTGGCCACAAGCAGAGACCAACGCTCTCCATGCATCCCACAAGCAATGCCCACAGCAGAGCCCCACAGCTGTGCTGGCACTGGGCTAATTTTAATGCCTTTTCTGAGGCTTCTCACCCCATCTCCCACCTCTTATCTGGTTGATCAGCTGCCAGCAATTTGCTCCCAATGGCAACAAGAGCCAAGTGGCTGGGCTGGACAGGTGCCACCCACATCCTCTCAGATGCACAAGTGGCTAATAAGGGGTTAAATCCAGAGAGGAGGTTTCAGTTATGGGGGGAAAATCCTGGGGCTGGGAGATGCTCTAGTGGGAGTGCCTTCAAGGCTCCAGCTGGAGGGTTCAGATGGGTATAGGAAGGGACATGGGAACTGTTGTCACACAAGCTCAATTTTTAGCTCAGTTCCTTAGGGAATTGGGCTAAAAATAGCCCATGATCTTGCAGGAAAGGCTGCTGGCATCAGGCTGAGTGGCTGAGGGCAGGGGGACCACGGGGCAGGGACTTATGCTGGTGGCTGAATCCGTCCCTCCTCGGGGCAGGGAATGTTGCTGGAGGCTGGTCTATCCCTCCTTGGGGCAGAGAGCGATGCTGGAGGCTGGATCCATCCCTTCCGCCTCCAGACCATCGGTGGCAGCTGATCCAGCAGCCCAGTGGGCAGGGGGAGCGGAGAGGAGCCGGGAAGCTCCCAGGGACAAGGAGCTGGTGCTGTTTCTCCAGCAACGGTCTCCCTGCAGTTGCACACACAAACTCCCCCATCCCAGGGGAAAACCCACTTCATTAACCAAGTTCTGTATGTTTAAGTGTAAATCCCCAATAGATCTATCCCTCCTCCTGCTGCGGGGACAGCAATGGGTACGATGTCCCTGTGTGTGTTTGATCCTCCTGGGGGACCTTGGTCCAGTCCCATGTGTGGATTTGGGGTACCCACCACATTTTCTGAAACTGAGAAATCTCTCTTGGGGTGCTTTAACCTAAGTCCATACCTCCCACCCCCAGGGCAGGGACCTTGAGGACATCAGTGGGGACCCTGAGGTCACCCCCAGGGCCATGTCCCAGATTTCTTTGGGGCAACCCCAATGCATTTTAATTCTTGAGCTCCCAGGGTGGGGTCTGAGGTGCACATGCAAAATTTTAGAGCTTGTCAGCCTATATCCAAATAAACACGGGGGACTGTCCCTCCTTCCCTAACACAGCTCATGGGACAGGGAGGCTGGTGACTGCAGTGTCCCAAGTGTGGCACTCCTGCCTCTCCCAGGCTGGGATTTGATCCCATCTGCAAAAAAAATCTTGTGGAAAAGGGAGGGAAATGGGCAAAGCATCGGTTAGCAGAGCATCACTGACGGAACCTCGCACAGGGGTTGCCAGCGGTGAGCTGGGAAATGGCACCTGTCTGCTCCCTGTCTCCATGGAAGGGAGCATGCAGAGCGTGGGGCATGCACGCTGCAGTGGCACCCCTGCAGCAGCTCACCACTGCATTGAGTCCAGCATTTCTACTGTGTATTTGCACCCTGTGTTTAAACTGCATTTGCTGTGTGCATTGCACAGCGTGTTTGCACCCCACTTGCACTGTGCAGTTGCACCACGTGTTTAAGCTGGGCATTTGCACTGTGTTTAAATGCCTTTCCTCGTGCATCTGCACTGTGCATGCAAGCTGCACACCTGCATCATGCATGTAGGTTGGATATTTGCATTCTGTGCTGGTGCGTTGGTGCTCTGCATTTCCAGCCTCTGCTGGCACCGTGCATTTGCCCCGTGTTCCCTCACAGTTGCCTCTGCCCACCACATTTTCCCACTGGGTTGTGGCATGGTGGTGATCTCCCTGCTGTGCCCGCAGGAGCGGCTGATGCTCTCCATCCTGCCCAAGCATGTGGCTGATGAAATGCTGAAGGACATGAAGAAGGACCCAAGCCAGAAGGAGTTGCAGCAGTTCAATACCATGTACATGTATCGCCACGAGAACGTCAGGTATCACAGAATCATTACAGCCGGAAAAGACCTTTAAGACCATCAAGTCCAACCACTGACCTCACACTGCCAAGTCTGTCACTGAACTAAACCTCAGCAACTCATTGATGCATCTTATGGATGTCTCCAGGGATGGGGACTCTAGCACCTCCCTAGGCAGCCCGTTCCAATGCTTAACAACCCTCTCAGTGAAAACTTCTACCTAATGTCCAATCTAAACCTGCCCTGATGCAACTTGAGGCCATTTCCTCGTGTCCTATCATTCATCACCAGAGAGAAGAGATTGACCCTCATCTCACTACAACTCCTCTTCAGATAGTTGCAGGGAGTGATGATGTCTCCCCTCAGGCTCCTCTTCTCCAGGCTGAACACCCCCAGGGCCCTCAGCCCCTCCCCAGCACACTTGTGCTCCAAACCCTTATGGTCAGCCATGGCTTGAGGCCCCTTTTTTGCACCATCCACAGTTTACAGAGCATTGTTTACAGCTATGTCCCAAAACACAAAAAGGAGAGCGGGGAAGGGGGGTGCTGGGGGAAGAGGGGGCTGGGGAACACCACCAAGGCTGAGACACTCGCCTTCACTCCCCGCAGCATCCTCTTCGCAGACATTGTGGGCTTCACGCAGCTCTCCTCGTCCTGCAGCGCCCAGGAGCTGGTGAAACTCCTCAACGAACTCTTTGCCCGCTTCGACAAGCTGGCAGCTGTGAGTGTGTCCTCCCCCAAGCCCTGTGCCTCCCCAATCAGTGGGGCACGTCTCTGCTGCCCCACTGAAAGCTGGACGGGGATGAAAAGGTTAAAGAATTGTTGCTGTGGGATGTTGGAGATGCCATTGCAAAAATAGAGCCAGGAAGGGGGGGGCCCGGTGTGCAGCCAGGGGGTGGGAAATGGAAAATCCAATTATTTCTGTCCCTGTCTGGCGCGGGAAAGCTCTGCACGGGGTCAAGGGCAGGCTGGGAGAGGGATGGAGGAGGGGGCTGATGGAGGGGGGGGGGCTGACGCTGTGCCTCTCCCCTCCCTCCATCTCCAGAAATACCACCAGCTGCGCATCAAGATCCTGGGTGACTGCTACTACTGCATCTGTGGGCTGCCTGAGTACCGGGAGGACCACGCTGTCTGCTCCATCATGATGGGGTTGGCCATGGTGGAGGCCATCTCGTAAGGGCTCTCTCCTTGGGGAGCGGGTGGCAGGGCATTCCATCCACCCCCCTCAGGAGGAGTAGTGGCATGGGCTGGGGCTACAGCCAGGGGGCCTCTGCAAAATGCATTAGAATCATAGAATCACAGAATTGTTTCTGTTGGAAAAAACACTTAAGATCCCTCACCCTGCCAAGCCCACCACTGACCCATGTCCCTCAGCACCTCAGCTAAACGGCTTTGCAATAGCTCCAGGGATGGGGACTCCACCAGCTCCCTGGGCAGCCTGGGACAGGGGCTGACAACCCTCTCAGGGAAAAAGTTCTTCCTCAGCTCCAATCTAAACCTCCCCTTGGGGCAACTTGAAGCCATTTCTTCTTGTTCTGTCCTATCTCAGAAGCAGAGACCAACATCCTCCCTCAGCCACAGCCTCCTGGCAGGGCGTTGCAGAGAGTGCTGATGTCTCCCCTCAGGCTCCTCTTGTCCAGGCTGAACACCCCCAGGGCCCTCAGCCCCTCCCCAGCACACTTGTGCTCCAGCCCCTTCCCCAGCTCTGCTGCCCGGCTCTGTTAAAATATGGACGGGTGATAATTAATGATGGGGGAGGTTGGGGTAGGGATGGGTCACCCCCACATCATCCTTGTTTCCTCCCTTCCTCCCTCCCTCAGCTACGTGCGGGAGAAGACCAAGACAGCGGTGGACATGCGCGTTGGGGTGCACAGCGGGACAGTGCTGGGGGGAGTTCTGGGCCAGAAGCGGTGGCAATATGATGTTTGGTCCACCGACGTCACTGTGGCCAACAAGATGGAGGCAGGAGGCATCCCCGGGTGAGTATCTCTGGGGGGCAGGCGGGAGGCAGGGCCAGGGGGATCCCCATCCCAGGGTGACGCCGGGTCCTGGTGCCGGCAGGCGGGTGCACATCTCGCAGAGCACAATGGATTGCCTGAGGGGCGAGTTTGAGGTGGAGCCGGGTGAAGGTGGCTCCCGCTGCGAGTACCTGAAGGAGAAGGGCATCGTCACCTATCTCGTCGTGGTCCCCAAGCAACCCCTGCGCAACGGAATCAACGGGGTGGTGAGTGGTGGCAGCGGTGCCGTGGCGAGCCGGGGTGGAGGTAGGGGAACACCTCATCACCACCACCCCCCACCTGCCCCTTGCAGAAGCTGTCGCTGACCTCATCTCACGGTGGTTCCCCGCCGTTGGTCAACACCAAGGAGCGCAATGGCAGCCTCAGCCTGGCCTACGCCAGCCCCGAGGAGCCCGAGGAGCTGGAGGCCCAGGCGAAGGGCACCCTGGAGAGCGGGGAGGAGGATGGAGAGGTACAGCCCATGCAAACCACCCCCCTCCCAGCAGCTCCCCTGCAGCTGGGGATGGGCTGCAGACCGCAGTGAGGTGGTGGAACCCCCTGGCACGGTCTCGCTGAGGCCGTGGCTGTGCCGGTGCAGGCGGTGAACCCCTCCTTCCCCAACCCTCGGCGGCGGCTGCGGCTGCGGGACCTGGCCGAGAGGGTGATGGACGCCTCCCAGAACGAGCAGGAGCTCAACAAGCTGCTCAACGAAGCTTTGCTGGAGCGCGAGTCTGTGCAGGCGTGAGTCACCCCGGCCCACGACGTGTCCCGGTGCATCCCGGTGCCGGCGGGTGCTGATGGGCCCCTGTTGCTCACAGGCTGAAGGGGAAGAGCACCTTCCGGCTCTCCATGCGCTTCATTGACCCCGAAATGGAGACTCGCTACTCTGTAGAGAAGGAGAAGCAGAGCGGGGCTGCCTTCAGCTGCTCCTGCGTCGTCCTCTTCTTCACCGCCTTGGTGGAGATCTTCATCGACCCCTGGTATGGCAGGGAAGTGGTGGGGGTGGGTGGCCTCAAGCCCCACCAGGCTTCAAACCGATCCCTTTCTTGGGCCTTTTGGGCAGGTTGGTGGCCAACTACGTGACCTTCATGGTGGGGGAGATCCTGCTGCTCATCCTCACCCTCTGCTCGTTGGCTGCCATCTTCCCCCGGGTGAGACGCGCTCATGGTGACGGGACAGTGCCGTGTCCCACCGCTGTGTCCCACCTGGGCGAACTCCTCCCCAACCTTCCTTTTCCCCCACAGGTCTTCCCCAAAAAGCTCGTGGCCTTCTCCACCTGGATCGACAGGACTCGCTGGGCACGCAACAGCTGGGCCATGGCCGCCATCGTCATCGTCACCACGGCCGACATCGTGGACATGGTGAGCCACCGGCCCAGGGGCCAGCGGGGCTCAGCCTGCTCTCACTTCCACCCGAGCTGCCCGCCGTTACAGCAGTTAGCATGGAGGGCGGTGAAGGGGGGCAGTTTAGGTGGGGTGTCCTCCTCCTGCTCTGCAAAGCATCCCGTCCCTTTGGGTGTCCCTGTCCCCGCGTGCCCCTCCTCACCCCGCCCTTATGTCCCCAGCTCAGCTGCACGCAGGACCGCAGCGCAACAGGCAACGGGACGGCGGGGCCACCACGGCCAGGGGGCTGCGGGGAGCAGCCCAAGTACTACAGCTACATTGCCCTCCTGGCTTTGGTGGCCACCATCATGCTGGTGCAGGTCAGCCACATGGTCAAGCTGACCCTCATGGTGCTGATCACCGGGGCCACCGGCGCCGTCAACGTCTACGCCTGGGAGCATATCTTCGACCAGTATGACCGCCGCCGCCATGGCCAGCAAAGCGCGTAAGGGGTGGCGTGGGGTGGGCAGGGGGATGGAGGGCACAGCCATGCCCACTGCCTACCCACGCCTCTGCCAGCAGGTCCTCGCTGGTCCCCTCCAAGTACTCCATGACGGCCATGGTCTTCGTTGTGATGCTCAGCTTCTACTACTTCTCTCGCCACGTGAGTGATTTGCTTCTCCACCCCAGGAAGCTCCTTTCCCCTCCACATCCTCACCCACAGCCCCTGCCCTTGCTTTTTGCAAGCTCCGAGGCAGCAGGATTTGTCCCAAGCTGTGAAAAACATCTCGGGTTCTTCTTCAGGGAAGCCCACCCAAGAGCTCTGCAGGACCACATCAGTGAGACATCTCCCTCTCGCCTCCATGGTTGGGGTGGGCAGGAAGGTCGTGGCCCTAAGGCCCTTGCCTGTCCTGTGAGGGTCTGGTGTGTACCTTGGAGTGAATCTCAAGTCCCCAGATAGGGCTTTTGTCCCAGAACCTTCTTCCAGGCCATCCCCAAGTCCAGGCCGGCCCCACAGTAGCCGAGATGCTCCCAGTGCTGGAGGGGACCTGTTGTGGTTGGGAACTGGGGTTGCAGCCTTATACTCCCTTGCACAGGTGGAGAGGTTGGCCAGGACTCTCTTCCTCTGGAAGATTGATGTCCATGACCAGAAGGAGCGTGTCTACGAGATGCGGCGCTGGAACGAGGCCCTCGTCACCAACATGCTGCCTGAGCACGTGGCCCGCCACTTCCTGGGCTCCAAGAAGAGGGACGAGGTGAGGGACACCCAGGAAGGGCTACTGGCCCCCATTCTGAGGGTGGTGATGGGGTAACAGGCTCCATCTCCAAGAGCTTTGCCATAGGCTCTGGCTGAGCATCTTTGGGTGGAGGAAGACGCATGTTTTCACATGTGCCAAGTAGAGTGGTGGGAGTTAGTCTCTTCTCTCCAGTAATGAATGCCAGGACAAGAGGAAATGCCCTCAAGCTGCCCCAGGGGAGGTTTAGATTGGAGCTGAGGAAGAACTGTTTCCCTGAGAGGGTTGTCAGCCCCTGTCCCAGGCTGCCCAGGGAGCTGCTGGAGTCCCCATCCCTGGAGCTATTGCAAAGCTGTGTAGCTGAGGTGCTGATGGACACGGGATAGCGGTAGGCTTGGCACTGTGAGGGAGTGGGTGGACTTAGGGATCTTAAAGGTGTTTTCCAACCAAAATGATTCTATGATTCTGATTCTAGGGGAAAATGGCTTCACAGGAGGGGAGGGTTTGGGGTTGCCAGATGTGCTGGTGTCATGTGTGGGTGAGCACATCCCTGGCTTACCATCTCCCCTCCCATCCCCAGGAGCTCTACAGCCAGTCCTATGATGAGATTGGTGTCATGTTTGCATCCCTCCCCAACTTTGCTGACTTCTACACGGAGGAGAGCATCAACAATGGGGGTATCGAGTGCCTGCGGTTCCTCAACGAGATCATCTCCGACTTTGATGCGGTGAGTTGGGATAGTGCCTGTCACGAAGACGAATGCAGGACTTGCTCAGACCCTCTGGGGACTGAAGGACTTGCTGTGGCCCTGGGGTGCCTGAGGGTTATGTCTCCATGGCTCAGCTCCTGGACGAACCCCAATTCCGGTGCATCACCAAAATCAAAACCATTGGCAGCACCTACATGGCTGCTTCTGGAGTGACCCCCGATGCCAACGGCAACGGCTACAGCGCCAAGGTGAGGGGTGCCCATGGTGGGGGGGACAGCGGGCAAAGGGTGGCTGGCGTGACCCGTGCTGCCCTTGCAGAAGGAGACCCTCTCAGATAAGGAGCGCTGGCAGCACTTGGCCGACTTGGCTGACTTTGCCTTAGCCATGAAGGTGACGCTGATGAACATCAACTACCAGTCCTTCAACAACTTCATGCTCCGCATAGGCAAGTCTTGGAACGTGGGGCAGGGTCTGCCTCCGTGTCCTCCATCCCTCTTGGTTATCTTCGACCCCTCCTCAGTGTCTTTCATCCCTCCTTAGTGTCCCCTGTCTCTCCTTCCCCACCAGCGATGGGACCCGGGGGCTGTGGCTGTAGTTAAGGCAGCAGAGCTGGGGGTACCTCATTGCCCTGATGCACAGGGCAGGAGGTCTCATGCACGTCACCAGGCATGCAGGTGACGTGTACATGTACTCCTCATCTTGCACAGGCATGAACAAGGGGGCTGTGCTGGCTGGAGTCATTGGCGCCCGCAAGCCTCACTACGACATCTGGGGCAACACGGTGAACGTGGCCAGCAGGATGGAGTCCACTGGTGTGATGGGGAACATCCAGGTGGGGACAAATGGTGGGGAGAACCCACAGCAGGGGAGCTGCAGCCCTCGAACCCTCCAGGCTTTGTGTGGGAAAGCACAAGCAGGAGGGCTGGGGGGTAGCTGAGGGGATCCTCTGAGCTGGGAATGAGCTATGGTGATACCCTCCAAGACAGGGGTAGGAGCTAGGCTGGTGGGTAGACCTGTTGTATAAGCATCACGTTGGTGGGGTGTGGGTCCAGGCTTTTGAGTAGACCTGTTGTCCCAGTGGCATGTGGGGTCGTCCACACTGCTAGGTAGACCTGTTGTCCCAGAGGCATAGGTGGGGGGCGGAGGTCCAGGCTGGTGGGTAGACCTGTTGTCCCAGAGACATGTGGAGGGGGGTCCAGGCTTGTGGGTAAACCTGCCATCCAAGCAGCACATGTTGGGGGTCCCTGCTCCCCACATGTCTGCTGATCTTCACAGGTGGTGGAGGAGACCCACCTCATCCTGAAGGAGTACGGCTTCCGCTTCGTGCGCCGAGGAGCCATTTACGTCAAGGGCAAAGGGGAGCTGCTCACCTTCTTCCTGAAGGGCCGGGAGAAGCAAGGCTCCTTCGTCAACGGCTCCTCCGTCACCCTGCCCCATCAGGTGGTGGACAGCTCATGAGGGGGTCCAGCATCCACCCGCCACCACAGCCGGGCAGCTCGGGGTGGGGGAAGGCCAGCCCACCATCGCCAGGGACATCCATCCCACCACGCTCCAGATCTGAAACCAAACTCCAGAAACCAACTCCTTGGCACACGTCCCTTCCCGAGCCCCCGCCGGAGAGTTCCCGGCGGGGGCTGTTTTGCTCCATCGTGCCTGCGGCTGAGCAGGAGGGAGATGCAGGGCCAGTGCCCCAAGGGGACAGCATGATGCAGGAGCAGCAGTGCTGCACACTCGGCACGAGGAGATCCAAACTCAGGGCTGGCGGGGAAGACACCACGTCTCTCCTGTGTGCCGGGAGCGGTACCCATGATCCCAGAGCATCCTGGGTTTGCTCTTAGTTCCTATCGAGTTCGTCCTCCTCACAAAGCACCACAACGATGGGATGGGGGAGATGGAGAGCGCAGCGAAGCCTTTGACTTGGGGAAGAAGGAAAAAGAACCAATATTGTGTATTTCAGATATATAAATATATATAAAGACAACAGATTGACATTTATATTTTTACCCGTGTCCGCTCCCTCCCTGGGGCTCATGCTCGGTTGTCACCACTTGGCTGTTGCTTGATGAAAGAGAGGAGCAGGGACTGATGTGTCAAACGTGCTGCTGCCAGGGCCACTGCTAGGTTCTTGAATAGAAGCAGATTAATTTGAAACCTTAATTCTCTGCCTGGTTTTGTTCTGAGGGGTGGGTGGATGTCAAGAATGGTTTGACTGGTCTTGCAAGGGAGTGTTGGTTTTGGAGGAGTCTCCGACGGAGAAGCTAGTGCCAGGACCAGGCACCTCACAGCATCCCAGCACGGTAGGGGTTGGCAGGTCCCTGCAGGGCTCATCCAG
>WBNH01000951.1:0-58951 GCA_013401255.1 Urocolius indicus
AAAAAGAAAAAGAAAAAAAATATTCCAGTTATGTCCTCTGGAAGTTGTTTAAAATATGTAAAGAAATCATTGAAGTAATCAGCTCATACTAACATGAAATTTCTTTCACCTATGTTTTGCCATCTTACAAGGCAAAACTTCTTGCCATCTCTCTCATGAGGAAAGGCTGAAAGAGCTAGGGGCTGTTTAGCCTAGAGAAGACTGGGAAGGGACTTAATCACTGCTTACAAGTACCTAAAGCACAGGTGTCAAGAGGATGGGGCCAGCCTTTTTTCCGTAGTGCCCAGTGACAGGACGAGTAACAGGCACAAGCTGGAACACAGAAGTTCCACTTCTCTGGAGGTTTTCAAACCCATATAGATGTGTTCCTGTGCAACCTGATCTGAGTTAACCTGCTTTAGCAGGGAGTTGGTCTAGATAATCTCTAGAGGTCTCTTCCAACCCTGATCATTCTGTGATTCGGCTCTACAACCAGCAGTCAGTGAACTTATGAGTGAATCATCTCAAACATCTATCTAAGAAAAGAAAAGTATTAGTCTCTTTCCTATTACAGTAAGGAGAGCATAGACATTTAGTTTAGCTTAGTTGACTTGCTTACAGCAGGTGTCTTAATTTTGGGTATTAAAAGCTACCATGACTCCATCATCAGTGGGTTGATGTATCATTTTTATAGCTTCATAAAATAGAAAGTTTCTGTATTAAGTATATAACAAGAGTACATATTTGGATTGAGTTACTAAAAGTATACTCGCTACTACACTGAATCACGACGACATCACAACAGATAAATCACTTTACAGATATACTTATCATTGCTTATTTGAATCAGTATTTTTAATACACAGAATGCCTGTCTTCTTATTTAAAAAAATATAATTTGACTTTATTTGAAAATGTCTTGTAGAGTTGCAGTATCTATAAATTAAGAAACAGAAAAACCACAGTAGCAAAATGAGAACTCAACTAGAATTTTTACAAATTTTTTTTTCTTCCATTTCACTGTCAATATTGCCAAACTTACAGGATTTATACTAAGAATTTATACAGAATTTGTAATGTTAATCGTAGCAAAGAAATATCTAATGTCGTGTGGTATTTGAGGACAACTCAGAAGGAAGATTTACATTTGCTTAAGTGGGAAATACTTGGACTACAAAATATATAAGAAATGGCTTCAACAGCTTAAATAAAATGTCTACATAGTGGCACCAACTCAAATCTGAATTTTTGCCACCTTTCAGACATTCCTTAAAGCACAAAGCGCTCTCCATCATCAATCTGTGTGATTTTGCTAAAATAGCAAATATGCTGTTTTTACAGTACTTACTAACAAAGATTTAGTGCTAAACTCTACAATTCCAGGACCAGAAGCTTTATTTTTGCCTCTAATACTGTCCCATGTGCGTGGAATTGCAGGAAGTTAAAAGGTAAGTTGCCACAGCTCTCAGACTCATTGAGACTCACAAGTTCTTCCATTACATCAGACTGTAGCCTCCAGGCAGAAAAGGTTATTGTAAGTAGCAAAAGTCTTCTATAGTCTTTATAAACTATAACAAAGACAGTGTCTCTGAAAGAATATAGGTTTTGGGTGGAATAATCACATTTCTGAACACATAACCTAGAATGCTGAAAGGTAGGATGGACTAGCCTTGGCCAAAAGTGGCTATTCACACCAGACACTAAGTTGGCACAGAAGAGTCCACTGCTTGGGCTTAACAACTTCTGAAATAATGGAAACCAGCTGTGGGTTAGAGGTGACTCTCAAGACGATATAGTTTACATTGAGTTTTTTTTTTCTGGTCATAAGAGTGTGTCCTGGGTTTGGCCAGGTGCCCTGGGTTTGGCCAGGATAGAATTAACTCTCCCCAGCTGCAGCTGGGGGCCGTGGCCAGGCTGTTTAATCTCACGTGACATCATGCTCGGGATATCATGGCAACAGCTGGGCCGGGGTGGTGCTGTGGTCAGTGTGGGAACTTCAATTCTGCTGTTGGGCTGAGCGTGGTGAGCAGGTACATTGGGCATTGCTCCTTTTTCTTTGTCCTTTGGCCATCATTGTAACTGCCTACTCATTGTTGGGTTCTATTAAACTGTCCTTATCTCAACCCAGAAAGTTCTACAACTCTCTCTTGATTCTCCTCCCCATCCTGCTAAGTTGGGGAGGAGTAACTGGGTGGTTTGGTTAATGTTCAGTTAGGGCTAAGCCACCACAGAGTGGAAGAAGAAACTATTTAGCTGGAGAAAGAGAGCAGCACTTTCTAAGAAGATATCCTCTCCACTTGGGAGAACTAAGAATTGCACACTGAGAATCAAGAGATGCTAATCACCTATAATAAAGTAGAAGAGATAAAGATACGTGTTTGTGACAATGGCTTATGAATACCTAAAGAAGTAAATAGGTGATGTAAGCCTTGTATTTATGACTACAATTAGTTTGGGATCTATTTATTTATCTGAGACCAAAGGGCTTCAGAACTCACTTTGAAGAGTATGTTTCAATTCTGACTGAACGTAATCTTAAGAATGCTGTAAATTTGCTTGGTGATTTCTTGTACTTTTAGAATATGTGTTGTAGGACATCTTCAGAGTTTGTCTGACTACTAACAACTCTCACACTGTGCCAGTATCCAATAGATCATTTAAGATTATAAAAATATTTTAATTGGTGTATGTATGAAGTGTGAGTGTACTTGGTTTCCATTAAATATGCAAAACAATTTCAACAATGTGTGTTTTCCATATAGTAAATACATTTTTTTTAATCTTTCATATACTTACCTAAGACAGGATAGGAAATGTTTAAGGAAGGTACTACATGTGCATTTGCATGAGTTTATTACAGGTTGTTTCTTTATTTAAAGCTCTTTTTCATTCCAATTTCCTACTGTCCACCCTTGGACTTTAAGTCTAAGTGAAATGACTGTTCTAGGACATCATTGCCTTTAACATAACAATTCCTAAGTATCTTAATCAATTTTTCCTGTCTTATAGGAAGAAAATCCCTGTACTTTCTGGTTTGGGCTCTGACAATGACCTAGCTATGACTATTTTGTCTGTTAGTCCACTCAAGTAAAATTTTAGCATGTGTCATGAAAAATAAATGACTAAGCATTGAGAATGTGTAAATGAATTTAGGAATACTCAAAAGCCTTTTGCATCTCACGTTCAGAGATTTCACATGTCCAGTTTTACATTTATATAGGAGATTATGTAAATATTTGCTCTGTACAGGTAGTTTGCAGAAGTTCACTGAAATACCAGGTAAAATATATCAAATACCTTCCATTGTATTTGTAAGTATGCTGGCTATACTCATTGCTCTTTGTCTTGCAGCAGAATCTTCCAGCATTTCCATGGAAATTTGATAAGAACTTAGTCTTCTTTTTCTTATTTCTGTTTCTGTAGTGGTGCCCTGTAAATGAAATACTGATGAATTAAACCATCATTTTCAACAGCCAATTAACAATATTTACTGTATAAGTATTGTAGTGATATTCAAAATAAGCTTTGTGCAGCATACTAGACATTTCTTACACACTGAGGGTTTCTGCTCCTGCAGGAATTTCTTCATTCTTTATTGAGGAACTCAGTGGGAATTTCATACATAAAATCCAGGGACATAATACCAAGACAATATAGGACCAAAAGTTATTCTCATTTCAATGACTGAGTGAACAAATTTTTTTGCTAGGTATCTTTTTGCTAGTGATTATTATTATTCTTTCAAGAAAAAAATGATCAAAGTCGAAACCTGTCACCTTAATTTCCAGCAGCTAGTCATACTGAAGTCAAAGTACAAAAAGAAGTGACTTATTTAAGAAAATTACTTTGATACAAGAAACATGAGTATAATTCTATTAATTAATTATCTCTCTAGTACTATGTACTGCATTCTTAACCTGCTAAGTGTGGTTAGAAAATTTTATCTGAGGAAAAAAAAAATCACATCTTATTTAATATTTCTTCTACCTATTTCTCACCCACTGAAATGTTCATACAGGGTTTGTGATGTAATCTTGAATATGCAAGTCCTCTCTGGTTTTTATGGTTTCTAATTATCTTTTTGAAGCAATAATGCCCACCTCTGATTTAAATGTGCCTAAAGCTTCACTAGTATGTAGCATGTAGGTGTCCTTACAGTTGCTTTGCTTTTCTTCTGGAGAGTGGCCTAGGAATCTAAACAAAGGAGTGGGATTAAAAAGTTCCTGCTATACCACTGTTTCTGTGACTCATGGAAAGCACTCACTCTTTTTCTCATTATTCTGTCCCTACTCAGAAAAAGAAAAAAAGCATGCAGAATTCATAAAAGATTTCAAGGTTATCTCAGTGTGAAGATGAAAAACCATTTTTGAGCATTCACTAGTACTATTTCTTTCTTGAGTTATATGGCTACATCTTGTTTCAAGTGAATGTATTTCTGAAATACATTCTGAAATAGAACCATACATGCATAACCTCTGAGGTAATCTGATTAAATTTCTGGTATGAAGATCTATAACATGTTAGGAGACAAACAAAATAAAAAGCAACGTGTAATAGTAGTAATAAAACCTCAAGACATATTTATAATAAAAATATTTTTTAGGTTACATACAGTGCTATTACAGCAGCAAAAATATACTCAAAATACTATGTAAGAACTTGCTTTTCTGAAAGTCTAAAATAACAGCTCACCTTAGAAGTCTGGAATTGAGACTGACATGTAATATAATTACAAATGTACAGAAGAATTGGTTGTATTTTTCTCATGAAAGTTCTGAGAAAAATTTCTTCAACATAAAGAAGTATGGAGTGTTTCTTCTAGCTATCGTGAGGCTAGTAACTGCATTCTGCTTAATGTTTCAGGTGTTTTGCTATATGTATTTCCAAATTATATCACTAGTCATATATCAAATGTCTCTCAAAAGGTGAAACTATATACAAATTGTCAAATTCAGTTTGTTTTTCTCTGTGCAAATCTGTAATACTTTCTATATATAATACCATATCACACCATATCATGTTGTATTACATTACATTACTGAAGTTCAGGCATAGGAGGTTGCGGACTTCTTTTTTGTTATTTAGAAACTATTGACAGTTATTTCTCACATCTCTAAGAAATGCTAAGAAAAACAGAGGTGTGAGAAGTAAAAAAAATTCCACGTCTGAAACAAACTATATCAAAGGCTAGTTTACTTATAATTACCTCTGGTATAAGCTGGCCAGTAGGTGAAGTTAGAGTTGAAGGTCCTCCAACCAAGGAAACTACTCCATTACAATCCACAGTGCTGTGCATCTTGCCATTTACTGGAAGGGCTGGTATCATTCTAGATGACACACTTGCCTGACTAATGTTACTGTTGCGTCGTTCTCCATGTCGATTTGGAACAAAAAGGGAATCTCTTCTGCTCTCATTGTCTTCAAGAGTGCTGTGTTCATCATCAGCAAAGTCGTTTTCAGATCCTATATCCTTTGCCCGACCTCTGAAACTAAAAATGCTTGTTTTGCTGTTGCGCCTTGGTGAGAACAGGGAACCACGAATGCTCAGCAAAGACTGTAAAAGATTTAAAAGAAACAAACAAAAAAAACCCACTCCAGCATTAGAACTGAATTTCCAATTTTGCGGCTTTTCAAGATTAGTTACAGTGCTAGAGAAAGGATAGTCACATTTTTGCTTCAATAGCATCAGTGTGTCTTTTAGGAGAGTATGCTCATTAGGGGACATGAAGTAGAAGAGTAAAATTCTTTTAAAGTTAATGTAGCAGGATAGAGGAAAAGTTGTGCAGAAGACATAAATAAGGCTGATGGTTTTAAGCAAAGAAGGCAGATTGAATTGATATGGACCCATGACTGCGCTGGAAGTAGTTCTTAACATCAATATCAAGGTTTTGCACATATTTGTCTTCTATTCTTCCAGCAGAGGACAGGAGATAAAAATCTTTTGCTTTTCTCCCATTCTTGACCCCCGGGATTCCTAGGGATAACAATTGATAATGCTCACCAATCGTTGTTTTCTATTCTATTTGCCAGAACTAAAAGTGTTCTTAAGTTTGGCATTAAATTCAGTTTAAGTTGATGTAAATAAGTTGTATGCCTTCTTCACAATAGGACAGCAGCAACAGCTTGTAGAAACTCTGGAGGTACGGTGTGAATATGATTAATAGCACTCTTGGGTATAGCACTCTGGAGGCTATAGCAGGCTGCACACCTACAAGAAGGTACCACCTGGCCATCAGGCAGCTCAAAGCAAGCATTCACCAAGGACACAGTTACCTAAAGATATCCTCTTACAAATGAGAAATATAAATCAGTGGTTGGTGGTAATTCATCTTTTAATTACAGTAGAAGCTGGTTAATGGAGTGTTCTTCTCCCTTGCTACATATTTTATTAACAGCATTCATGAATAAATAAAATAAGTACTAATTGTGGAAAAAAGAAACCTTGCATTAAGCTTTCTGCAATTCTGCATTAGTATTAATCTTTGCATCTTGGCACATTTTGTTTGGGATGATTCTCAGTTTTTCACTAGTCTTGCAGGTAGAAAGCACTCGTGTAATAGCAGCAGTTTTTTAACCCAGGATAATTAAAGTGAAAGTTAAAACTGCACTATAATACACCATATTAATACTGTGAAAATCAAATACTGAATATATAGATCAATCCATATCTGTATATACATATTCAGATTTATACATACACATATATAACGTGTGTGCTAAACTGGTACAATTGCCTTTTATAAAGGCTGGCAGGTGTTTACCATTATGAGTTGTATTTTTCATGATCTTACAGCTATATAAAATTTTAATAATTTGGGCTGAATTTTTCTATGCTGTCAGCCTCAGGCTGAGTTATTTGAAGAGTATCAGCCAAATGGTTTTCCTAACTCATTTATGTAAACTTGACTGGAGAAAAAGTGCGGTTTTGCTTATGCCGAAAGATAATTTTACCCCCCAAAAAATTCTAGCTGCTATAAAGCATGAAACTCAATTCTGACAAAATGGTAAAATAATTACTGAATTCCTTGTAAGATTCTTTGCAAATGCACTGGGTAAACCTACAGTTCTTCAAAAAATCTCTTGTTCACTAGACTCCATCCGACTACTACTGCTACCCTTGTGTTTAAGGAATGTTTCCATGGCTGCTATGTTTTGTTTGTAGTCCAATCTTTCCAGTATGTCTTGCCACACTTTGAGCACAACTAAATAGATCAGGCCCCTCAGGGATTTGGGAGGAGTAATGCCTTCTCTGCAAATCCCTGTTGGATTGAGACAAAAAGATATTAGCTGAAATGTCTTCAATTCTAACACACGTAGAGGCAGAAGTGTATGTGCCTACATGCTCCTTGAAACTAAGGTCTGAAAGAAAAGCTTGGCTTTTTTGTTGGTTTTTTTTTTTTTTTGCAGGCTCCATCATTCATTTGCACATAGAATACAGTCTCAAAGAACAAAAACTCTATGGGGCCTGACTGGGCAGATTATCTTCCCTTACCATTCTTATGTGTTGTTTCATGCCCTACCACCTTGTTGCTCCAGGGAGCTAACTGAATGGCTGACAAAACAATTCTTCCTTTACCAGTTCTACTGCCCATAATTCTTCCACTCTTGTGGCAGCTCAGTTTTATTTCAGTTATATACAGACCACGGATGCCCTAAGGCATTTTTATGACTGCAAAACAATTACCAAGATAGTCTTTAATTAATTAATTACCCTCAGTTAGCTTGATACAAGTCCTGTATTTTATAACTCTAAACTAATAGAAAAATTTACTTCAGGTAGTCACTTATTTCCTCCCTGCTGTGTAATCATGATGTCTCAAGACAAACTGTTTCCTGTCTATTGCACCCTTTCTTTCAAATCTAAGACATGTACATTATTTTTTCCCTTGATTTTAATTAATTTTATTTATTCTGAAACCTGAACTTACAGTTAACTTTAATGTTATCAAAGTAATTTTAAATGCCCTTCTTTTCCTAAGTTTCTTAAGCTTCTTTGGAAATTTTGCAGTTCCTCGTGACAACTGACAAAATGGAAGCTTTTTGAGTTTCAGAGAATTAACAAATTCCTGCAACAACGTTTTACTGTATGTGACTAGAGCTACAGAAAGTTTATTATCAATGGAATCCCTTTATCTTGAGTGCTCCTCCCCTTAGTATAGATGCTTATGTATTAAGTTTTCTTTCTCTACAAAAACAAAATTAAAAATTAACACAATATGTTCATTAATCAGTCTCTTCAATCAGAAGTATATAAAATACCATCAGGGAACTTAGACCGGATGATGGAGAGGCCTATTATCAAGTAGTTAAAGCACTGGACTAGCAGTCTGAAATTCTTTTCTGCTCAGACTTTGTCAGTGATTCTTCTCTATTGTGTTCATGCCATCTATGAGGTACAGATGGTTATGTGTAAGTGAGGTAAGTGTACAGTCTAAGATGAGATCTTTGACTGCAGCTCTTTTGTATCAACCTAACTCAAAGCTCATTCAATTAATGAAAGATTTTTTGGAACAGTTTTGGCCCAAAAGTTATAGTATATTTTATTAGATGTTAAATACACTTTTATTATTCAAAGGAGTTGAATAGATTAAAAAAATATTTTTCTTACATTTTATTTATTTCTTATCCAGAAAACAACCTGGCCATTCTTCTTAGTTACAATAAACATTACTTCACTTCTTTAAAAATACAAATGTGTATTTTTTCAGACCAGGCATCATCCCATATGCTTGAATAATTACTGAGGCTTTGTCCAAAACTAAGCTTTCCTTGCCTCAGCAAATGTATTTCAATGTGAAGTGTTTCTGCCACTATTTTCTTCTATGATTGCAAGGATTCTCCATCTTGCATAATGAATTTCTAATGAAAAAGAATAGAATGAATAAATTCTTATAAGCCCAAAAGATCCCTGTATCGTTTGTCTTTACTGTGGATCACTAAAGCTGTTTTCTCATTATCTACCATTTAAAGAAGCTAATTAAGGAAAACAATAGAAACTAATAGTAGCAAGGAATTTCCTATGCAGATTTTTCTTTGACAATGTGGTCTGCTATATATCCCCACGTATTTTATAGTTTTTAAATGGATGTGGAACAGAAAACCTCTGGTTGATTAATGCAAACATATGAACACTATTCAAAGAGCTTTATTCTTTCTCTAATCTACTAGACATATCTTCAGAAATAAATTTTCAGAACTGTTTTAATTAAGTTTACAATTATCCTTGGTATGTACTTTTATCCCATTGCTAATAGAATGCCTGAATCTATAATGCTGTTAACAGTATCACCATTATTTTTTCCTTCACTTTCCTTTTACATAACTTCCAATATGTCAAGCTGCTGTGAAGTCAGTTAAAACCAATTTTGAGTAGACATACATGATTTAATAAAAAAGAATGCTGTACCTGGTGAGGAGATGTGAATCTCTTTTCATATGTCAGTTGACTTCCTTCTGCGGAGAAGCGGAAACTTTTCCTTCTGATACTGTCTTCTGACTCAGACTTGGGAAACTTATCAATATCTCCTTTGTCCTCTGCCTCAGACATTTCTTTCTGTCTTCTTTTCTTCCTTCTGTTTCTTCTTTCTTTAGCACTTTTGGAGCTCAACTTTGATGCTTCTGAAGAACTTTCCAAGAGTTCTCCTAATCCCCCTACACCACTGAAATCTCTTGATGCAACTGATGCTGCTGCTACTGCTGCTGTTGCCTGTCAAGTTACAGAGAAAGGTGTTCTTAGTAGGCTAAAAATGAACAATTGTATAGGCTTTTATCAACTGTTTGTATTACCACTCCAGCAGTACTTCTGGTTGACTGTGCAAATATACACAAACAATTTCCACTGGAGATAAACTATTGAGTTGTAGAGCTTCTCATTGCTTAGAAAGTATGAGCTACATGAAGCATCAGCTTCAGTAGAACAGTAGTGTCACTATTCCTTGAAGACTTGCTGTCTAAGCTAGTCAGAAAAGTATGAACATGGTGCTTATTCATATATTTCTGACCTGCTTCCCCATTTTCCCCCAAGAAAAGCCACCCATGACGCTCTAATTCAGTTGATCCCTTCTCAATCTTTACAGAAAAAAATTAATCCCTATCATCCATCATATGAGTTAATGTGTCATAATCCAACTAAAAGTCTGCAAGTAGTTGAATCCAGCCTTTTCTCATTGTCTTGACAGCAAGGGCACTCCCTTCACTTTCCTTCTACCTTCATTGGCAACAGGCACACCCTCTAGACATGTCTTCAAGCCCTACCTTCCTCTTCCTATTTTATCTCCCACATTTCCCGCTTTAATAGCATTCTAGATCTTAGTTACAGATGAGCAAAGGCACAAGTATTACCTATTGCTGCTGCAGACAGAAGAAAGAAAATGTTCAGGTTTCTTCTCTAATGGAAAGGGATGAGATGACTTACTGGAGCAAAGAGCCATCCCAAAACTCAGGATCAGTACCTTCAACTACAGTAGTCAGCCTACCTGATTCATTAGAGAAATGGGTTCATTTAGGTATCAAATAAAAGAATAATTGAGAGTGTGTCCAGTACTGTTGCCAGAAAGAACCGTCTGGAAGTTTGCTATCAAATTCTGCAGTGGAAAATTTGTTTGCTTATGAACATATGAAAAAAAGAGTAGTGTGGTAAAAGGCAAGAGATGAGGGTTATATAATAAAGAAGACTAGAAATTATCTGGCAAAACGTATTATACTCAATGTCAAGTATTTCAGGAATTATGAGATCTCTCTACAGCAGGAAAGAACAATTTGAAACTTTATAGTATAACTTCCTGGCTTTCTGCATCACAATATACAACCCACACTACAAAGTTGACTTGATACAGAGTTTTTCTGTTAAATGGAGTATTAAAAGGATTCTGAAGTTTATCAGTTACAAAAGTTGATGCTCAAAATGTTATTGTTCTGATTTCAGAATATTGTCCTACAAATGCTCTTAACAAGAAAGAAAGGCAGTAGATGCTGAGTCATCTGCTTCATAATACTGATGCCAAAGGTCCAACATGGAGCAATCCAAAGGTTGCTGCGGTGACTTAGGCTGGTGGATGGGTCCCACACTCATTTCCATCTCAGCAATCAATTCAGCAGGTCAGTGATTCACCTTGTAATGCATATTTTCTGCTAATATTTTCACTTACAAAGGGGATCTTGCCTGTAATACTGTTTTTTCTTATCATGAATTGAGTCAGCACTCATTTTCCAAAATAACAACATTACAAGGTCTTTATCCAACCTTTCTTGTAGTCCGTTTCATATGGATCTATTCTTCTTCCTAGTTCTGTATCAGTTTCATCACTGTTGCTGCTCTTAAACACACAATCATCTAGATGAGCCTCCTGGTATCTTTTGATATAATGTGATCCAGCGCATCAAAATGATGAAAATACGAGATTAAAAAAAAAAAAGTAGTATTTGCTGGTATTTAATTTTTTTAATTTGAATTTTGCTGGGTTATGCTTTCTGTTTAGTGTTTTTGAAATCATAGGTTATAATGACCAAAACAGACATATGCTAATTAAATGTCAGGGATCACACATAAAGCTTTCTTTTCAAGAAAAAGATGGGGAGTTTCACTTTCTATTAGCACTTCACAGAATCATTCTAACTCAGTGAAAATAGCTGTGAAATACTACCAAAACTAAAGTTTCATAGAAGATTCCTATATGCTAGCATTTTATAAACATTGTCCTGTTGGAAATCACTACATGCCAGATGAAAAGCAATAGAAAATCAGATCAGAAATTAGACAGACATATGACTCACATTTCCTGCATGTATTTCACTGTCAGATAGGAAAACTTCACATGAAACTATCTATTTAAATATCTTTTTCTAATAAAACTTGAAATAATTTTCTTCACTTTTCAAAGAAAAAAAATAAAGACAGATTTAAAGAATTCTGAAGTAATATTTTGTTACAAATATTGTTACTCTCTTCTAAATATAGACTTCTGATTGACTTCAGCATGCTCCAATTAGGGATATGCTTAAATACATTGCTGGCACTGATTACAATATTGCTCTCTATTTTCTGAATATTGAGGGAGAGCAATTAAGTACAGCAAGCCTGGCATTTCTTACTCATATCATAAATAAAAGTAACGTCGCTACACTTTTTTCATGCTGTTCATAAACGTGTAACAGAAAAGAATCATGAACTATGACTACTTAAAGTCAGATTTCTAGTACACTCATCGCAAATACTTCACATGTACAGTCTATTGGGGAACTTAGTAGCATTCTTTGTTGCACTGTTAGCTTGGTTTTTTGCTATTTGGTTAGGTTGTGATTTAACTGGCTTTTTCCACTTCTATAATTTGCACAGTAAACAAGACTTTCTTTTCCTGAAATTCATTGTGCAATTTATGTATATTCTAATTCAAAAAAGGTTCTTCTCTTTTCCTTAAGAATAAGGATGTTCAGAAAGTACAATTTCCATCATTACCTGAGCTTCTTCTTGTTGCTTCTTCAGTTGTTCCAGCATCTGCTGAAATTCTGCCTCTTTCTGCTCTGCTTCTTCCATGGTCGCTTGATTCTGTTCTTCGTAGGCCATGGCGACCACAGCCAGGATCAAGTTGATAAGGTAGAAAGAGCCCAGAAAAATCACCAGAACAAAAAATATCATGTATGTTTTCCCAGCAGCACGTAGTGTCTAGGGATTAGAAAGCACATCTATGTATTATTCCAGCACTTTTCTTTGTCACTGCAACAGCATTATGTTTTCAGCTCATGTACAAATAAGCCTATTTATGTAATTTTGTGTTTCATCTACAGTTTACTTCTTATGTCATAAAAATTTCTTACCAACTGATACAGGTTTTCCCAGAAGTCCTGAGTCATTAGCCGAAAGAGTGACAAAAAAGCCCAACTGAAGGTGTCAAAACTTGTGTAACCATAGTTGGGATTTCTACCAGCTTTTACACATATATATCCCTCTGGACACTGCCTACGTAAAGAAAAAAAGAAGCAGAAGTTTCTTAGTAATAACTTTTATTCCTTCTAAATTGTGTTTATTATCTTTTAGAACAATATGCATTCTTTTTCTACAGGAAATACATGAATTACAAAGAAGCTCAGAAAAAAAAAGTTCCATGAAATAAACTAATAAGTGAGTGAATGGAAGATGCCCTTTCATCCATTAACTGTTTGAAATGACCTAAATATCTAAATTCTCCTCAGTCGCATTTTGAAAATAGAATTCCAAATGAATAATTTCCTGACAGATGTTGTTAAGATTATAGACAGATTAAACATTAGCTAAATCCAATTGTACTGTTAGAGATTTCCCACATAATGCTGAGTTTTTTTTTTTTTAATAATCTTCCTCACTGTTGCCAGTTTGGTATCAGAGTTCAGCTAAAAATCCTAAGCTTATAATTGGGCACATGTGTATGGCAGAATTTGCCAGTAAGGAAAAAGAGTTAGGCTTGGGAAAAAAGATTGTCTTGAACTATGAAGTCACTGCTGTGGTTTCTTAATATTTTACGTACTCTCTTTCTGAGTTCTAACCTTTGCTTTCACAATACTTTCTTCAATAAGTACATCTCCAAAAAAAGACTTTACAAGAGTTCAGATTTTATCATTAACACCAACACTATTATTCAATCAAGCAGGAAGAAAATCTGTTAATGAGTATTTGGTTTACACAGAGAGCAAAATATTTTTCCTTTAGTAAGAAATCATTCTTTAGCAGCAAAACCCTGTAAGCTCTGTAACGGCTAAACAGGGAGTTGAAACTGCTACAGATCAGTTTCATGCTATTGCTTTTTCTATAGAACATAACAGAGGATTTTTGAAAGGGTCTTACCCCGCATCAGAGCTATTACCACAAAGTAGGGCATCTCTTTGTCCTTCCAAAATGTAAAAGTGAGCTGTGTAGAAAGCATTAGAAATATAAATGAAAAAAACAGAATTAACCTGAAAGTATTACAAAGTAAAATAGAAATAAACTTCACTAAAATTAAAGTGGCTAGCTGCTAATCACTCTGTAGTTTGTTTATTGTTTGCTTAGTGTAGTTGTTTATTGTATACATTTGATCCCTTTCAGTCAGTGACTGCAAGCAGTTCTACATAAGGCAGAAATACAAAGCATTCAGTGTTCTTTGATCACAAATACTATAGCCACAAATGTCTGTACTATAGATATATAAACTACAGCTACATACTATAGCCACAAATATATTAAAAAAGTTATATCATTCTTACTTTCATCCTCAATGTAATCCTTCCAGTTAAACGTGCTCACTGTCATATTAACAAATGTACCATTTTCATCTATTGTGCTGTTAAAGTAGGAAATAACATTTATTTCAAAAGTAGAGTTGTCTGGAGGCCACTGTAGGCATTTATTCCTCAAGTTGCCCATGAACAGCTGCAGCCCTATTAGTGCAAATACACTCAGACAAAACACAGTCAGGATCATAACATCCGAGAGCTTCTTCACAGACTGAATTAGGGCTCCTACAATAGTCTTTAGGCCTGCAAAAGAAAAGATCCATAGATTTATCGAATAGTATCTTTGCCCTTCCCATGTAATTAAGATGTCATGCAGATACTTAAAAAGAAAGTATTTTTTATTTTTTAAAAAAGTAAAGCTTCATGAGCAGCCTCACAGCTTGTGAAGATGAATGAAAGAAAAAGATTATTTTTTATGAATATGCAATGTACATATATTCCAATAAACTGAATACATGGTGCTATTCTCAAGCAGGAAATTTTATCAATCATGCTTTCCTGTTATAGATTTTATTTCTTAATTTTTCTCTGCATTTAGTATTCCACCAATAATTAAGTTTCCAGTTAATATTAAAATATGACTTCACAACAGCATGAAGATAGAATATGATAGAATTGCAAGTAGTTTTGAGGAATAAGATCAGTTGCACATGATAAATTTTCCCATGCATATATATCTCTCTTTTGTTTGATTTTTTTTTTTTGTTGTTGTTGTTACTTGGTTATCTTTTAAGACTAATATCAATTTTAAGTTGTAAAATAAAAGAAAAAATCCAAAACCAAGAAAGCCATAGTGCTAAAGCTTTTCTAATGTAAAAGAGACAACTAGCTGTAATAAAATGCAGAAAACCAAAGCAAAATAACCCATAGGCCTCATATTTTATGTTTCATGCAAGAATCTGTTAAACTCAAAGGCTGATTTTGCAAAATAAAAGAAGCTTATTCTGAAAAGGCAAAGTATCACAATCCAGGCTCTTGATCCATGCCTTTTTTCAGTTTTCTTGTTGGCAACACGAGCAGCAAACAGCAAGACTTATGCTCAAAAGAAGTGAATTCGACTTCAATGGAACGAAAGTCAGCCTCGGTGTTTAACCTCGCTCTCACCTGGAATGACTGATATTGTTTTCAAAGCTCGGAGAACTCTGAATGTTCTCAACGCTGAGACATTGCCCAGGTCCACAAACTCTGTCACATATCTGTAATAGGGGAGTTCACACACAAACACAATGACAGCACACAAATAACAGTTGGAGTTACGAGGGGCCTAACACCTTACACCAACTACTTCTTACCTGGGATTACAGAAATAGTTTTCAAAGCTCTCAATACTCTGAAAGTTCGAAGAGCTGAAACATTGCCTAGGTTTACAAATTCTGTTACATACCTGTAGGATTAAATCACAGTTATTCAGAATTGAGGCAGAGCTTATAATTATGTGGGTCTTCAAAACCTCTGTGGCAATATTAGCAATCATACTTCAGAATTTACCTCTCTCTTCAGTACACCTCACTTTTATAATTATTCATTCTCACCAGTTTTGCTTAAATTTCATTGAAGTGAAACTCATGGATTTGTATTTGAACAGCTAATTAAACTGATTACTTTGTAATAGGACAGTGACATGAAGTCAAAGGGATGGCTTCCATTCTAGTAAGCAGAAAAATGTAGGACATGAAATTAGTGTCCTTCAGCAGTAATTACACTAGTGGCTGACACTCCATGCTGGCTGCTGCCGTATTTTACTTTGATTTTAAGTACTACAATGTGTGAGACATTGTCTAAACTTTACAGGCTACAGAAATTAAATACTTCAATATATTCAATATAAAAATATTTTTCACTAATTTCATGCCCTAAAAGCTTAAAAAGTTCTTGAATCACTTACGCCATCAGAATGACACTGAAGTCAAGCCAGTTCCACGGGTCTCGCAGAAAAGTAAAACCTTCTAAGCAGAAGCCCCTTGCAAGAATTTTGATAAGTGATTCAAAGGTGTAAATTCCAGTGAAAGTGTACCTGAAAAGCATCAGAGCAAGAATAATGGACATTTGCACACATATGCATATAGACAGTGCCATTTTTTATTAAAGACAACTTGCAAGAAGAGGAAAAAAGTAAGTGAAGGCAGGAAATCATTAACCTAACTTGTCCCAAACACTTAAGAATGTAATTGTTGTTCAGTAGATTAAATTTGAACCTGACACATGTATAGTGTTCATTTTCTAAATGGCTGATTTAATATGTTTTTGTACTTGCAAATAATTTCAGACTCTAGCATTTATAGGTATATTCCAGACTTTTACATTCAAATGCACATTCCCTGTTGCCTCTTTGCTTGCATTCACAAGTCATTTAGATGTCTGCATGTTAGAAAAAAGGAAGATTTTTTTTTTTTGTAATGTCAAAATCAGCGAGTTTTCTGAAAATCTGCTCTAGATAATAACTATACTCATGCTTATAATACAGGTTTATTTCATAAATAATCATAAAATATAAGAAAGCATCACCAGACTGTTATTCTTGAAGATGTGGAGCATGATTACCCATTTACCTGGTGTGGGAACAACCATTCATTTAAAAACAGAATAGTCAGTTATAACCAGTGTAATGCAGGGACTTCCTGAGACCCACGTGGGTCTGTACAGACCTACAGAATACAGGAAATTTACCTACAGAGCCTACTAGTCTCCTTTCAGACTCTTAGCAACCCTGACAAGCCATAGTCATTTCTGAGCATACTGGGAACAGGTGACTAGTGCGGTTTCTAAATATAGCATTCAGAGTAAGATTCTTTAATACAGTGAAATAAACAAATAGAAATCAATAATGGCTGTTGAAGAACAAGAGGGCATAGAAGAAACCACAATGGTTAGTACCAGGTTTTTCATGAGCAGGACTATTTCAAAGAAAAATGTTAACATTTCAAAGGAAAATGTGTTTGCATTTTGTTAGAGAACAAACATAGCCACAAAGAAGAAGGAACAACAGAGATACCTTGTGGTTTCCTTACTTCTGTCAGCTTTTTGTTACTCTTTCATAGGTAAAGTCCTTTCTACAGTCGTTTTAGTTTATTATCATTTGCATGTTGTGTGTGCTTGCTGTGGTTAACACTTGTGAGTTCACATCAGTTAAGTCATGATCAGTGTCCCACTGTGGTAAGATCATGGAGACTCAAACAATATATGGCTGGCCTCAACTGTCACTTAGAATCATTTCACATGCACATTTGAAATTCTGGAGCCCCTTTTCCACTTTACACCTCAGAACACCCAAGGACTTCACAATATAAGTTCAGATATTACTCAGACATAATTTTAAAGAACAAGGCAATATTCTTAAATCTGTTCAGGAGGAAAACAGAAACATGATGATCTCATGGAATCTGATTACTCATGACTGGAAAATCCCACTTCAGCATGCAACTTTCCATAAATGCATCTTGTCTGGAGTCACACAAAAAGAAAGACATGAAAATAAAGATATAAAAGCATTTAACTTACTCTACATTCTTTGTCCAGTCTGGAGGGTTGCTCATGGTCATAAATACACAGTTGGTCAAAATAGTGCACATGATAAGCATGCTGAATAATGTAGACTATAGTCAAGGCATGTAAGTAAAAAATTATGACAGTTTTGTAACAGTAAAATAATTAGAAATATTTAGTATATAAAAATATGTACAAATTATGTGACATTCTAAAAATCTGAAAATATAGCTTTATGTATTCTAAATGGTATGCCATCTGGCATGTTACGGTACACTTATTGTAAAACAATGCATTACTAATATAGTTATGGCAGTTATAGGATTTAAATGAAACTTAAACACGTGTTTAAGTCTGTAAAAATAGGAAATGAGTACCCAGCCACTATTACTCATTGAAGCCGATCAGATCATTCTAAAAGATCTTTAGGCAGAGGTTGGTTGTTTACGCCCAAGTTGCTCTTTGGACATGATTGAAATATATTTGAAAATATTCTCCTTTACTCTGACCTGGATCTTTTATAGGACACCTACTCCAATGCTGAAAACACAGTGCTCAAAAAGTATGGCTGAAAAGCAGCTATTTACTCATGAGCTTTTGTCCTTGCTAAGTGAGTCTGGTTCATGAATAATGCTACTGGTCTTGGTAAAAGCATGACCTTAGATACGTTCAAGTGCAATGGTTTGTTACTAATCTGGCCTTAGCTGCAGGGCTTAGTATGGGATCAGGTCTCTTTTTGTATATAGAGCCTGATATTTAAACTCTGGCAGCTTTAAGTGGTTCAGCAGAGGATTCTCTTGGTAGGAATGTAGTTCATACTGCAATTCACACATGATATTGCTGCTTTTTAAGTGTGATCAGCATATGTTTAGTTAGCATAGTACACAAATTGGACATACTTTGTATATCTCTATGAAAAGTATTATTTCAGTAATTAAATAGTTTTAAATTGCAACCCTTGTATCAACAGTAAGAAAAAAGGATATGAATGTACCAAAATTTTGATAGCAATTTTTCTGATGGGATTAAAAGGAGTTAAAATGTACAAGGCAGATGTGGCACTGAATCGGAAAATTGCCTTTCCCTTATTCAATACTATGAAAGTCTGCAAAAAAAAGAAAGACAAAATTAAAGTACAATGTTAACTACATAAATGTCTTTATCTCCTTCTAAAAGATTCCATTGTCTGCCTGTGAGGTTCAAGTTTCCAATCTACTGTCTACCTGGGGTAGGAAAATAACGGATTCCTACAAATCCAGTGGAACAAGCCTTCTGCAGCTAATTCTCCAATTTGCTACATTTTCCAGCATGCAGACTGACTTCTGATGTTATTAAAATTGGAGGTTGGACTTATCAGCATCAATGTCACTTTATCAATAAGTGCAAAATGCAGTATTTCATCACTAAAATATTTTCCATGTTACTCCTTACAAAGTCTTTTATTAAAGTCAGAGTTTCAAATTCATCAAATTCATTCTACCTTATGAGCAACCATAAACAAAATCAAACCAGAAAAAGGGCAAATCTAAACACCAGTTTGTACTTGGAAAAAACAATCAACAAAATTATATACACATATATATGATGACAGGGACAAACATCTGTCACTAAATAATTAAACCTAATTTAAAATGAATTTTACTTTTATTGTAGCTTTTTGAATACTACCAATATTGATGCTATGTATCTGTGAAAAAAATAAAAGAGATTAATAAACTGCCAGCTGACATCATTCTGAGTAGTCTGAAATAAACATATGTCAGAACATGACACCCTGTAACAGTTTTTTCTTAAAAAAAAACCCGCTGTTTTCGTTTACTGACAATACGCTCTTACTCCACCTATATGTGAGCACCAAATTTAGGTAATTATTATCTTAAAATTTGATCTGATAAACCTGCAGTTCAAGTTCATTTCATTCTGTTCCTGTTGGCAGTCATCGCCTCTGTGTTTTCATTTTTATTCCCAGTGTATTTATGTGTAAGGTTTACTTGCATCTTTGGTGCTGTTTGAAATGTCTTCAGGACATGACTGTGCTTCATTCCTTTTCCTCTTTGTTGATGATAATGGCCCTGCTTTGTGTTACCATAATAGAGTCTTTGTTATTCTCTCAGCAGAGCTATATAGTATCACTACTCTCCATGTTGATTTCTATTCTTTGTAAAAACTTGGCTGAGATCAGAAAAATGCTGCCCTCTCTGTGGCCTTTACTGCTTATCTGGTCTGTCATCTCTGAGAGAGAAAGCTAACCTCTCTACAATGAGAAAGAAAACAGGTAAAGGGGTGTTGCCGGTACCTGTTGATAGAATAATACCAATTGTAGCATTCAGGATGACAGGAAATGGACTCATACTCATTGGCATTTCTTTCTGCCCTATGGTCCTTCGCCAGCTAGAAATCCAAGAAGGTTGTTGCTTGTCCCAAGCTGACAGCTTCAGCAGAGCCTGAAGACGGACTACAACTCATGTATCGCTTTCTCTGCATTGACCAACTCAATGATTAAGAGCAGTTTCTGCTATAAACTGGAGGAGGGATGACCAATTCTAGTTTATCTTTTAGGACACCCATTTGTTTTCCGTCAAGCTCATTAGGCTGATATGTAACATAAATACAGATGTCAACTGTCGCAAAAGATTCTGCAGTTTATTAATTACTCTCATAGACTAACAAGTCCATCAGCAGTCTGAATTTCAGACTTACTGTTCCAAACAATCTGACTTCTTCTGAGCCTGGAAGTTTAGATAGTCTATTTCAGTACTTCTCAGGTTTCCTGATACTTTATTTGTTTAAGTCTTGTTTAGAAAAACATTCCTGAACTAATTTATGCATCTTTTTTTTTTTTTTTCCCAGCAAGAAAAGGGCTTAGTACAAACAATTACACTATAAGTAAGAATCTGCATGGAGCTGTTGTTATAACTGAAACAACATAAATGAAAATGACCTTTGACAATACTCCTCTGAGCTTTCATTTCTTTAAATTTCCTTAATAATGTTAATATTTGTACTGCACTGTTTATTTAACTTTGTCAACTGTTAGGTTATGCAATTACATATGGAGTCTGCTTTATTTTCTATTCCTATTACTAAAGCTGTAATTTTAAAAACAGTTTTGTGAACCAAAGGTGACCACAAATTTAGCCTCAAAACTTATAGTACTATTGGCATGACTTTTTTTCCTAACAAACAAAATAAATCTCTTTACAGTTTAAAATATTTGTCATTTTTTTTGTAGTTGCTCAAGGTCAAGTTTCTTACCTCTGTGGCAGTCGGGAATACATCAAGCCACAGAGAAAAGATAATCCCAAGCATTTGTCCATAAAACACTTTCTGCATTTTTTAATTTAGGGTTATTATCCACAGCTTCCACTTCCTTCACTCTCCTTACCCACACTTTGCAGTTCTATTAGAATGGGAGAGAGCATGTTGATATTGCTAAAAGAAGCAGAGTATACAGGAAAACCTGCTCTTATTGACAGCTGTACTTTTCACTAACTTGTATAGGATGTAAGAAATTTTTCCTATTCCCAGGCTGCACTACTTCAGATCCTGGAGGAGTTTAACACAGTCTACAACTAATCCCAGACTAATCCTACAAAGATATTTGTTCCTTGTCTTTCTCCTAAGTCATATAAGTTGCTTATAAGACCAAAACTCATGTACTCTACTGGTGATCCTGACTTTTAAAAAGATCAGGGGGCAAGTTTTTTACTTGAATGATTCTGTTTGAACTAGCATTTCCTACTCCAAGGCTCTGGCTTACAGTAAGATCATGTGAAAATGAGGACTTTGTATGACAATGAAAATTGGAAGGGAAAGTACTTCTCTTTCAAGACACATTCTTCATTGAGCACAGTCATGTTCCTAATGGTCTCATTGTACTATAGCCTCACACATGTAACTCAGGTACAGTACCTTTCTCTCACAAGTGACTCTTCACTGTGCTCTTTTGGTATGAAAATTCTCACTTAGTCTTCAGAACAACAAAAATCTCTTTTTCCCCCCCACTACTTTCTTTCGCAAAAGCCAGCTTTTCTGTGGTCTCTGCCACAGACTTCTAACTGATCACTGTGCAACACGCATCTATCGTAGCAATCCCAAGCACCTCATGTATCAATTTCCATTGTGGTAGTTCTGTATGACCCAAGATTCACATAGAGTGTCTATGTGCTACAAAGATAGATAGATGTATTTTATATATACACACATATAGATGTATATTTACATACGTTACATAGTAGTAGTAGTTCACTAACCTGGTTATCTATGATAAAAAATTTGCACCAGTGCAAAACCATGCTTGGAACACTGACATATCCAGTCTTACTGCTACACTCATATCAGGAAAATTCGCTCATATTCTGAAAATCGGACAAGCTCAAGGAAGCTCTGTCTTCCTTACAATGAACTAAATAGTAAGTAACTCATCAGAAGCTGGAGTCACAATATAGAAGAGCAGACACCAGCTCTGTTAAATGAGAGGCTGTTTCTGAGTATTTAGTGGCTTGATGGCTCTAACTATCACATGTTGCAATCAAACTTTTCTAGTGTAAAAAATGATATTCCATTTTGAGCAAGAGATTATTCACTCACTTTTTTATTGATATAATATGGGTCCAGGTCTTCCAAAGGTTCTGATACCATTCCTGGAGGAATGTCACCGTAAATAAATGGCAGCGTCTTTCCTGCCTCCAAGTCACTGTTTGGTTTTGGACCATTTTCATCATCATCATCTGTATGTTCTTGCTTGGGCTTTTTAGCTTTTTCTTCTGCAGAACGCTTTTCAATAGCTGCGAGAGAATCTCTAGTAAAATAGCGGAAGCTTTCAGGTCCTGGTGGTACCAGCAGTGCCTGTGCCATGTTTTCATCCTGCAGATTTAATTACTTTTAGCCTCTTGCATAAGAATGACCTATAAAAGAAAATTAGATAATTTAGGAAAACTAGACTGTATCAACAGGAAAAAAAAAAAAAACCTACGCCCAACATTTGCTCAGAAACCCTTTCCAGGCCTGAAATAGAAGCAGCATATTTCAAGGTTGAATAAAAGTTAAAAGCAACTGCTTTGAATTTATTTAGATATTTTATAAATTGTTTCCCAGCTTTTTCTTGCTGGTCTAGAAAAAGACATAACTTCTGCCCACAAACACTGCTCTGCTTATGTCCTTAGACTCTCTCAGTTACAGCAAAACACCAATACAAGTAGTTTAACAGCAATCTTTGTGCAATTAATGCTATTTAAAATATAGCAACTGAATTCAAGAAAAAATAAGCATAATTCTTTCTAAGTGACAATTTACTGTGCTGAAGGTTACTGTTAGATACCAAAAGAGGTTAGGTTGCATTTATTGACTGTCTGCAAGCTGTGAATCAAAACCACAGGCCTTTTAAGTAAAAGAAAACAGGATGTATGATCAAGACTATATGGGAAATGAATGTTGCTCCTTATTTTTTGCAAGGCAAGTATCATAATATTATTTCTAACCAAACATAGATTGAAGTCTAAGACTCTGGTCCCTATGAATGTCTTTGGTTCCTGTGCTGGATAATGTAGTCCCTGCTCCTTTTCCCTGTGATTCAAGTTGTTGACCTAGGTGCCCTTTCTATAACATTCGTCTTAAAAGGTGCACCTTCCTAGAGTCATCAGTGGATCTGTCTTCTCTTTATACTTCAATTAATTTGGTTAAGCTGTTGCTCATGCATTAGCAGTTATGATAGTGGATGCTGTAACAAAATGCAGCTTCCTCACTGGAAATACATGTACTTGTATTGCTAGAAGTCTACAAAAGGGCCAATGAATGACTGACAGAAGTAGTACTAGCAGACTTGATGTTTTACTGTATTTATCAGATAGACAGTCACAAAACATGTTTTAGAAGTGTTTTTGGACAAGTTGGAAAAATTATTTGAGTCTTGCCTCCACTACTGTCTAGTGCAGTTCTATCTTTCCTGGCTGCTGTTGTTCCACAAGAAGGTTTTTCCTACACTAAATGTGCCCCAAGTGTTTTCATTCAGATTACAGACCTTAATAGAACAACACACAAACGTGTATTTGATTACTGTTGCTATACATTCAGTAGTTTAATAGAACAATGAAACAAAAGTAAATTTGTTCCCTGCACTGAACCTGAACAAGCTCTTAGCAATCCTCGAACAATGAACCACTTGCTTTTAGTGATAGCTTCTCTCTTCTTCCTTCACTTGTTATCCATGAACTAAACTGCCAGGACAAGAATAATACTGATCAGAATTCAGACAAAGAATTTTCTATATCCAATATTTTCAGAATAGCTTTCCTTAAAAAAAGAATCTTTAAACCAAGACTTTCAAAAAAAATGTGTGGCCCAGGCCGCTCAGTACCCAATACTGCTCAGCAGAAAGAATTACAGGCTTTTGAAATACAATTTGGGCCTAGATACCATATGTATAATGGTCTACAATTCAACAGATTTAATTAGAAAAAATAAGCTCAAATTCATTACAGATGTGCATTTGCCAAATATATCCCTGTAGTTGTATTTGAGCATTGCATTCCACAAATCCTTCTCCAGTTTTCAATCCCTTCCTTTAAAGATTCCTCAATAATCAGTATCCATAAGTTCTTAATTTTATGCACATTTAAGTTTATGTCCATGGATAACTCATTATTTTTTTTTTTTAAAATATAATTACTCTCTCATAATTTTCATGGATGATGAGTTAGAAATTGAAGAATCTGTGATAATGATGTCAAGTTAATTTTCACATGTCTAAAAAAGGCAAAAGTGGCCTGAAGGTATTTGTTGTTATGATACCTTAAATCAGGCAAATGGTAAAAGTGAAAGTATCAGTGTAAGAACCAGGTGGATATAATGATTATTTATTAAAACCATCAGGTTTTCTAACAAGTTATTTGCATTCTGCATGAAACAGTCCATATAAATTGCTGAGGTGGAGAAATGGCAAACCTTGCAGTGTTTCTTACGGGATGAGTTTTCTTGCTTTTAAAGCACTGACATTAGAATATTTTTCCTGCTAAAACTTTGAAAAAGATGAGTACTGAGATTTTCATTCTGTTCAAACTGAAACACTTGCACACAAGCATAGATTTGATTAGAGATGAAGTGCAAGAATAGCAAATGGAATTTGTAAAATGACTAAATATCATAATTTCCCTATGCTAGTATTTTATTTGAGAGGCTGTAATGTGTAATTCCTCTGTGCCAAGCAGAGCAATAGTTCTTCAGATGCTAAAACCTACATTAAAAAAATCTGCTCTAAAATCACTAGTGTTAATAAGACAAGCTGTTTCACATTAGGCCAGTAAAGACATTTGTTGAAATCAAAAAGGTGAGGCTCCTATGGTGGGAAAGACAGAAACAACAGGAGTGGTGGCACCAATTCAGCATCAGCTAGAAGTTGTTTCCTGCAGGTTTAGAAGTAAAATGCGTAGCTGTTGTGTGCTAATGTTGTCAGAAAATCATCTCGACTCAAACTGCCACTGTCCTAAGAAGAAAAGGGGTACAGAAGAAGTGAATGCAGTAAGAATCTAAGGAAATTAATCATCTTAACTCCCTTTTTTAGTATTTGAGAAGTTGTTTCGCAAAATTCAAGTACTAGTTTTCTAGAAGTGAAGATAACTTATATTTAAGTTACTATGCTCTGATCAAATTCCAAATTGGGAATTCCAAATTGCAGCATTCAGTTTATCCTAAAATAAAAGGATTGATAAATATTAGTTTGTTGTGAACACAATTAAAAGTAAAATATTTCTATTGCATTGATTCTCATAGCATTTGTGCACAGAAGCTAACAACTTTACAAAGAAAAGAACTATCCCCTTATCTGCTGAAGTGCTCTAAAGCAATTTTACAGTTATGGAGTATCATCTTTTCCTAACTGACATTTATGGTGCAACTTTAAACTATTTTTTAGTGCGTAAAAATATTTTAATAAGAAAGAGAACTCAAAAAGAAAAAAGAGAGCCCCAAAATGTCACTGCTGTAATTCAAAGTGGTAAAAGTTAACTGAGATACCTAAAGCGTTATCCAGCTAAAACCATGCATGAGTACTAAGTGAAAAAATCCTGGAATGTTGCTTCCACGAAAGTAGATGTTTTCAAGGAAAGAAATTACTTCCTCAAACTTGAAAACAGCCTCTAGCACCTGCTCAGAAATTGCCTCTTGTTTAAACTAAAATCTACTAATTTAAACTACGATAATTTGTGTTTACCGGTCCTAATTGTCTAATATGTAGGACTTGTTTTCCTTTTTTTCCATTCCTCCCAACACTTATCATTCATTGATTGTGTCATTTTTCTTAGACTCTAATTTATCTGTATCAATGACTATTATTTTTGTCTGGTTTTGTACAGTTGGCCTCAGCAGCCTTTATGCATTAGTCTTACATAACTGTTCAAAATAAAAATAATGACATTATCACCAGGTATTTATTAACAAATTTAATAAAACACAATTGTGAGAATATGAAACTAAAAAAGGCAGGTAACTGAAATAATATTTCATGAACAAAATGTTACTCTGAAAAGATTTAGAATGAAGTAGTGATAAGTGGCTGAATGTGAACTGGTAGTTCACATTGATTGATACCTGACTGAAGAAGAGGGAATACAAGAAATATTAACAAATTAATACTAATGTAGTGCTTCAGGGATGTTATATGCAATTTTATTTAATGTCCTCTGTAATGACTTGCAATAAGGCTTGAAAGCATATTAACAATATCTAAACCCCAACCTCCACAAAAGACAGCACTGTAGAGTTTAGAAATCTGGGTAAAATATATTAGGTCCAATCTAATGAATGGAAAGACAGTGCAAAGGGGAAAACACTCCAATCAGGTAAGATTAGAGACTGGAAAGCAGTTTCAGACCTGTCTGAAGTATCCAGAACCTGCTTCATGGGGGGATATCTTTGGACACCGCTTCCTCACCAAGACATTGACATAGTCTCTTCTCTCATTTATTTGGTGCCCACTGTTGGTGCCCACTGCCGTTCCACACTCATCTCTCTTTCCACCTCACTGAACCATTGACTTTTGAACTAATTCATTCCTATTTCTTCTCTCATTTGCCTAGAAGTGGAAATAGTGGATCCAGATTCTTACATACATTACATTAAGATTCTTGCCATACCTAATAAACTGGAGTAATCAAAAATAGATAATATGTAAGGAAATGAACTTGGATTCCTCAGATACAGACCTACACATTGTAAAACCCCCCAAATAAATCGTTGGAGTGGTTTAATTATAAAGACTAACAAAAAATCTCTAGGAATTGTTTAAATGCAGTCCTTCCTTGTATCTTCTTCATAAAGTGCCTTTGAGCAGGTGTTAAAGGAGACAAAGTGTGAATACTTGGAAGCATTTGAGAAAACTGAAAAAGGCTAAATTAAAACTGTCTGCAATTTAAGACAGAAAGGTCTCTTTCATAGCCCATCAATTTAGTTGCAAAATATGAAGTACTGTATTAGAAATATCTTCCACTTCTTGCATTCCAATGGAAAAGAGCTGCAATATATGTAACACAAATTTCTTTAGCTAGACCTCATTTAAAATGTTTGTTTCATTTTCCCACTGATATTTTAGTGATGATATATAGCACTATATCAAGTGGCCATTTTATGAAGTTAAACATTATTTCTGTATGAGAAGAAAAGATAGTCTTACCTTTATTTTTCTAAGAAATGCCAAATCTCAGAATTTAGCCACTTGATCTTTTGCTACCATGAAAACAACAAGGCTGCATTTCTAGCAGAAAATGGAAATGGTAAAATAAGTTTCTCCTTGGAAGTTGAAGCTTCTTTAAGACTGCTGTTTCTTCAAGACTTTCTCATTCTTTGTCCCTGTGTCCAAAGCTTCTCAAAATTAACTACAGTAGATAAAGATAAATCCACATATTCACATAGACACATTTTTGCAACCTAAGAACAAAGAGAAGTAGGAAAAGCAGGATGGAACATTGGTTAGTCCACAAAACCTAAAACAGACTGAAAGTACACTTAAGAATATTATTTAAGTGAAATGTATTTAAAAAATTTCATTTATTCTTTTACATGTACATTTGCATGTTTTAACTAAAAGGGAAAAATAGGTCTCGTTGAGATTACTGCATGACTAGTTCAGTCTTTAGTAGACATGGGAAAACTGTGCCCAGGCTAACAGGAGTGTTCTCATCTGTCCCTAAGGGAACTGCACAGTGTGTCATTACTCCCCACTGGATTTACTGTTTCTAACCAGGAACAGAAGTTAATTCTGTTGGTATAAATGTTTTTCTTTGTGCAACAGTTTTTTTTTTTTTTTTCCCCTTCTAAAGCAATTTAATAGCAAAAAAAAAATAGCAGAAAAAGACAACTTCTCCAGGTTCTTCACTTTAAAGACTGCATCATTTCAAGAGCTGACCAAAGCTTGGCTATACCTTTCTCGGTCTTTAAAGCTTTAATAATCTGAGTACCTAGTTCATTAGTCTACTTACAGTTTTCAAACTTTACTCTTCAGCCATTAAAATGAGATGTGTTTGAGACATTTATTCTCTAGATATATTTCAGACTCTTTTCATACTGTAAAAAATTCACTTCTATAGTAGGCAAGAAAAAAAACAGACATCCCTCTTCTAGGTCTCTGCTTCTGCCAAAACAGCTCTTAATATTACTACTTCTCTAAACATAGTGAGAACAAACAGCCACTGTAAAAACTCTGTACATAAAATGAAGAAAACCTATGTAGACACAGATTGGGTCAAAGAGAACACAGAAAGTGGGAAAACAGAAAGTGAAAGCCTTCTACTAGACTACTGCTTTACTTTTTTTTTAAAGACAGAAGATTTCCAAGTACTCCAACAGAACACGTATTTTAAAAACTAACCTAGAATTTACCTACACCACTTACTATTAATCTAGAATTATATTTTTCCCAGATATACAGTAAGTGGTACCACAATTAGAGCTTATATCTGTTTAATAATGTAACATCAAATCATTCCAACAATTGCTAACAGCAAACTCTTTCAATGTCCTGATCATTTTAAGTAAGGCACTGATTCAGCACATCTTTACTCTGGTGAGTCACTACTGGAGAGGCTCCACTGAAAATATCTGAAAGCTGTGTCTCTAGTGCTAACCTCAGGGAATCATGACTTTCATACTGCTACCAATGATACTTATCCACCAATGCATATTTTCCACTCAATGCATCTTTTCCTAGGGGTAGGCAGAGGGTTTCCCCATCCCTTTGCCTATTGAGTGAGTCTGCATTTTGCCTCTGAAGTACCTTGTGGCTGAAATCTGATCTCATGGTCAGATACAGTTCAAATAAGCCCAATTGCAAAGTTCTGTTGCTTGCAAGTTTTACAATTATATGAAAGGGGTACTATAGCTTCCTAATAAATGAGTAATCATTAATACTAAGCATCTCTATGACTTTTGTTTTCAAGGGAGGGGATGTAACTTCTATCTGGCTGTTAAAATATTTTCCAGTTTGCAAAACCTCGAGGGATTCATCATTATGTGAAAATTGTTAACAGCAGCAGTGCAGGTAATTTCAGTAAGTCTGTACTTTGGACTAAGAGTACCTGGCAGAGAACCTTTTTTCACATGTAACACTATCACCTCTTCATTTCCCTATTTATCATATCCTATGTATGTTTGTACTGCCTGTATCTCCAAGGGATAAAAGTTGCAGCTTTGTATCTACTAACGTTATACATTTGATAGTATAGTAGTATCAATGGCAGTCATAGCAAAAATGGAAGGAAGGAGGTTGGCAGAATTATGAGCTCTTTGTCCTGAATTTATAATAGGCCTAGGCTATGTCAGAGTAATTTCATTACAGAATTTCTGTTCATAACTCATGTCACAAAGAATTTAGCATTTTTTTTCCTGCATCGTGCAGATATTTGCATTAAGAAGTATTAGAAAAAAACCACAACTGTTTTGGTTTTTTTTTAATTTTGAGTCTCACAGCAGGACTAGAAGTTTTTGTAGGCTGGCCCAGATTACACAGTTTTAACGTAGCTGAAAGTGATGAGAGAATTATTTTGTTTGATACCATGTTGACCAAAATAATTTTTATTTGAGGTAGATTATCCTGATTCAGCTTCCAAGACTGAATCATAGGTAAAATCGCAGAGAAGTCAGAAGTGAGTCTAGTGGACAGACTACATATATTCTTTCCTATGGTACTCTTTTGTGAACTTTTCTGCCTACATGGTATCAGCATTTACTTGAAGACTGCTTAGAATGGGTTTGAAATTCCAACATGATATTGCTTCCAAAAAAGTTTCAAACGATATCCTCATGCACTTGCAAGGTAATGATGAGCTGGAAAAGACAGTTGCATAATATTGTCACATTGTCCCACACCAAAATGTGTAATTCCATCCGAGATATGGTTTAGAAAAGAAATTGGGTTATTAAAATGATACCCTTATGAAGACCACTGCAGGACAATATACCAGTGATGGTTTCAATTAAACAAAATCTCATGTTAGAGACAAATGCCAGACAATGACTGGAAATTGTAGGCAACCATATGGATATGTGAAGCATTAAACGATTATGAAAATGGTAACCAGGTTTTAGATTAGCAAGAAATATAGTTATCCACAAAATTAATTGTCCAGATTCAGAATTATTTGGAGCATGTTCCCCATGATCTAGACTCCAATAATTCCTAATATTTTTTGTACTCAAAATTTAAATGTGCTGACAAGTGAAACACTGGAACATACACGAGAGTAATTGTGAAACTGTTTAAAAAGTTACAATAAAACATTATTTAGCAATATCTAAAGACATTGCAGTATCAATTTGCTTTATTAAAAAACAAATAGAAAGCTTTGTTTGTAAATTGATAATGTTTTTCAAAAATTTTCAAGGGAAACTCATGAAAATCCATTTGTAACAGAAAATATTGTTCAGGAACCAAAAAAGGAATAAGAAACTAAACTCAGAAAAATTACTGAATCATTAGCAACCATGAAGCTGGAACACTTACTTTCCTAGTCTTACTAGGCGTCAGAAACAAATCAATACAAAATATGAAAGAATAAACTTTGTATAGCACAAGATTAATGGATTGCATTTAGACTTAGACAGTTGTCTAGGAAACTGAAAGGAAAAAAAGATGGAACTTCTGGCTGAGAGGCATACACACAGTTCTTGGCTGAATGTGATCGTTATTACACAAGAAGGAAGATGCACAGAAAGTCAACATGAAAAGAGTGTCTTAAACCTGTGGTTTAACATAGCATATGAAAAATGTACATGGATTTCATCAAAGTGTTCATTCAGGTATCAGTGAAGTGCCTAACAAAACTTAACCAAGTCCTGAGTTTGGAATGTTTCCCAAATGGATCACAGAAGTGTGACTTTGATCTAGTCACTAACAGTAAATAATAAATCCAAAGGATCAAAGCCTGTATGTAAGTTGCAAGTTCTACTATCTCTTGAAAAGGTGCCTTTTGTAATGTAGAAATTAAGTATATTAACAAAACAATGTGCTAATTAGAGACTATAGCCTTAAGTAATATACAGGACAGAATGATGGTGTTACAGCAGCTACTAGTATTCTTCCTATTGTAGTGCAAACTGAAATCAGTACATAGGAAATACATGGCAAGTAACTCAAACTGGTGTTAGTAGGAATCTTTCAGGAAGACACCTGAATACTCACTTACAGCTTCACTCCATACAAAGAAATTCCTTTCTAACACAGGTTGCATTTTTTTATACTACTTTTGGTCAGAACTTCTGTTTTGAGTCCGATCTCTTCATATGAAAATTTGGCCTAAAAATATTCTTGATATCTCATCTGAATGAAAGCAAACATTAGGATTACCCCCTTTCAGACAGTTTGAGGTCATTTGATATTAACTACTTATTTCTGTCATCAAGTTTATTCCACTCTGAAATAATATTATAAACAGATTGCCTTTCTTAATGTAAACCCTAGCACTTTTGCTTTCCTTTCTTGTACACAAGCATTGCAGATGATTGGCCTTGAAATTAAAATAAAGTTAAACAGAATTTTAAAAGAAAATTCAAAGCTGTTTGTGATTAAGTTTGTTTTGCTCCTTTATAAGATGCAAGAGTGCAAGTTGGGTGTATGCCTTAACCCGTCATTTAAAAGTGCTCTCTCTTTCTTCATAACATAAAAGTTATAACAGGAAATTTGAATTCTTGGACACAGTTTAGATTCAGGGAATGCTCTCCCTCTAAAGGGTGCAGTTAACAAAAACACAAACATCAGTTCAAATAAGAACAATCTATCTGTGGTGAAAAGCGTCTCACTTTGTCACTATGGTTAACTTTCCTACAATGTGTCGAGCTTCTTCATTCCTATGACTATATCCTAATTTTGTACTCTACCAGCTTTATCTTTATTACTTAACCACCAGTACAGTCAAATACATGTTCAAAAGTAAATGCTCTTAACATTAGTACCTGTACACAAATTTCAGTGCTCAAGGAAATCAAGCTGGTATGCTACCTGCATCTGAGGAAAAAAAAATTCCGTGTTTTTAAGTGGGACAGAGGCAAATCAAGAATAGCCCTGTATCTATTTCAAATATGAAGAAAAATGGATAAATAATCTTGTATCAAAGTCCAGTTACACAGTTATACTCTGTGACTGGCTTTTGAGAAGGCAGTGAGAGTTGTTTGCTAACATCTGAAAACTTCTTAGTTGGAAAAAACCAAGAACTTTGGTTTTCTGAGAGCTTCATTTTAACAACATAAATTTGAAATTCCTCAGTGTGTCTAAATATTAAAAAACAGTACAAAAGCACATAAGAAAGGACAGACTTTTCAGTATACTTAAACCAATACAGGCAAGAACATGGGATATGTGGGCACAAATCCAGACTAAAGGTGCTCAGGAAATTTCCATTTCTGTCCCAGGACTACCAGACAGTAAAAGGACATGATTTATGAGAAATGACTGCAGCTTTTTTCTCAATGATTACCTTAGCCAGGCCACATTCTGCTGTGTTGCCCTATATAAAAGGATCTATTTTTTCCTATGAACATTTTCCTTTTATTCCCTGATAGTTTTAATTCTTCATCTGCATCTTTATATTGAATTATGAACCTATATATAATCATATGTAGTCATATTTTAGGTTAAGCAGTAGCATGCAACAACTTGTGCTAGCCTTAAATTTCACACACAAATAAAGTTTCTCACTTCACATTGTTCTTAAAATAAATCATGCTAAAAGACCAGAAACTCTGCTTCCCTCTCATATCAAAAAAAGAGAGCTTACTATTAAATATACAATGTCTAATATAAGCATAAAAAAATCTATAAATGGAAATTGCCTGCTGTGTATCTCTAACCTGAAATCTTCCTGTTAAGTGGTTATACTGAGGCACAGTAAAGAGGATCACAGAGCCAATAGTACTGATACTCCTCTCAGCTATCTTCCACACTAGTGTCTGTGATCTTTGTTCAGATTTACTAGTCCCTCATACTGATATTCAGGAAATCCTGCAAGGAAATATGAGGATGTGTCTGATGCAGTCCAGGTACAGAGTGTCAGCTGCATGTGCTGTTCAGATGACATATGAGGTGTCTTCCACACAAGTGAAACACTAGCTTTGCTGAGCAGGTAGCTCAACAGTGCAGCGTGTATGCAGTATATCTGGGATGTGTCAGGCACATTGCACAGTCAATACATAGATATTTCAAAACATGGTCATTTGATAAGGATATATGACATGCAGCAAGTTGATGGATCAAGTCAGGAATCCAGAGAAGAAGCAGGAAAACCAGATCTGGGTTGAAAAAGTGACCTGTGCACATTATAACTCTAAGATTATATTTGTCTAATTAAAACTACTCAGAAGAGATCAATAAAGAATTAATAAGTAGACAAATTATTAATCTGAGCATAAATAACCTTTGCCTTAAGGTTTTTATGTGTGAAAGAGCCTCATGAAAGTTTATGCTCTTTTATTGACTTTTAACTTATTCATAAAAAATGCAAATAAAAACACATTCCATAATACACATTCCACATCTGCATTAATTGGTAATTCTTTATTGAAAGACTTTACCAAGACTTGGGACCACTTCAAAGATTAACAACAATTTGAAATTATAGTTTTGGAGTAGGTTGGCTGATGCTTTTGGTTAGACTAGCTTTCTTTGTAATGTGAAGAAATTATTTTAGGATGGATAATGAACAAATGAGAGACCAGATACTATTGTGACATAGAATTTTACTCGCTTACTTCTGTTTTGGATTACAGTGGTAGTGCACATGCACTATGGTTACTCAAGAGCATATGGTGCTCTATATTTATATTTTGAAGTAATACAGTCCTTTGCCTGAGCTGCTCTTATCCCTAGTCCCTCTGCTTTACCTCATCATGAGACAAGGAAAATCAAGCACTAAGAATATCACTGTAATATAACGGGGATTCCAGTCGTTCATAAAGAAAATTTTGATGAAAGCAGATGAACTGATTTTAAGAGACCAGCTCCAATATCAGTGTCCCATGGGAGGGAAATCTATACCAAACTTAAAAAAAAGGCAATGTGCTTCAGAGCTTTTAATCAGGCGTCATAGTTGTAACGTGTAACAGCAGCTTTCCAATGTAGAGGATGCGTTTTCCTATAGGTGGATTTTATGTTGGTTGACACTTGATTTGATGGACTCACTGAAGGCATAGCTCAGTGTGTATGTGTTCTGCAAGCAGTTTTATCTATTTGGCATTAATTTTGATGTTTTGGGTGTTTTTTAATTTATTCAAGGGAGAATGAAAAGACAATATTCCCTGTAAATTGCAACAGTATATATTACTGGCTTTAAGCTGTAAGGTAAGGCTTTTACCTTAGAGCTATAAGGCAAAAAAGTATAGAGGAGTTACACTTAGTGGCAAATAAGCTAACTGGACTTTTGAAAGTTAAGTTTCTAACTTCTAGCTAGAATTTTCTGATAAAGAACAGAATAAATTTAATTTTCTGAAACTTACTTTCAACAGTCATCTTTTAGAGTCCAAGAACTAGATCATCATAAAGCACCAAGTATCAGAAACTTGCATTTATTTTCCCTTAGGTTTAATGGAAGCAGAGATCAAGCATTTTTGTTTGTTTGTCACCTTATGGCAAGAACAGCATGTGGGTAAAAAATGTCAATGATTTGTTCTTTAGAGAACAAGGTCACAACCTTTTTTACTTGTACAAAGAACTCTCTTTGTATCTGCTGTTCTCTGATCCATCAAAAGTTGTGGAACTCCAGCAATGTCATGAACACATGGCATACACATAACAAATTGTATGGGGCTGAGAATGTGAACAGCTGAAGGAAATGGATGCCATCGGTCAGAAAGTTCATCTTACATCTCACCATCCTTTTTGCTTCTGAAATACTCAGTCTTCTCAGGGCAAATCTTCATAAGGTACAAGTTAACTCATCTAATGCTATCTGATGAAGAAAGAGGTGAAAACACATACCGTGTTATCAGCATGTTGATTAAAAGCCCTATACTTTCTACACTCTTCTTTCTGTTGATCCCCACTCCAGGTTACCTGATAATAAAGACAAATTACCAAAGTACTTTTCTAACAGAATCTCAGAGGGCACAGGTGAATTGTTTAATATTCTCCACTGAAAATGTTCAAGTCTCTACCTCTGCTAGTATATGATATTATCTAAACAGAAGTTTACAATACTGAGCTTAATTGGCACAGCTAAGAAAATCAGTATGGGCTCTGAACTTCTGTTTGTTAGAGGGAAAAATCATAAGCTAACAACACAAGCATAATTTCTATAAATATCAAGGCCTAATAAGTATCTTTTTAACAGGTGCTATGAAGCTTCAAATTACTGCAGCAGCTCACATTCTAGTCTTTAACAATCTTTCTTCCCAAAATGGAGATATGCAAGAAAGCAAAAATTAAATATTAAACTATTGGAGGTAAAAAATCTTCTTCTGAAAATGTTTTCGTGAAAAATAATTCATGAGAGCACAAACAAGATACATTTTTTCAAACAAACACTTTCAATAGCATCACTATTATTTATTTTGAAGTTAAACAAGGACGCCACGGGAACATTGATATGGCACCATAAAAAATACAAATTTCATATCACTACTTCAGGTGCAGGCCTACTACTCTGAGTACCACCTAAGGCCCAATCCTGCTTTTTTTTCCTTGTATGGATGGAGATGGTGATTTGTAAACAGTAGGCCCTTTATTCTGTCATATGAATTCTCGTCATTTTTTAAATTTCATTGTTTTCTGTTAGAAATAATATCCAAATTCATAGTATGACAACATATATGGCTTTAATGTGAACATATGTCTGTAGAACCATAAAAAAAAAAATCACATCTCAAAGCGACTTTCTATAGATAGTTTTCCTTTTACATTTATTAACTGATGCTGTTAATTACTACTCATGAGTGAGACAATAGAGAAATGGACAATAACATGAAGCAATAGAATCATTCTTGTGATTTCTTCAAGTAGTTCTATTAAGAAGCATATCCTAAGCTAGACAGTAATATTTCAGACAAAATAGTGAACGGTATCGTCAGTGTGGACCTCTGGTTAATTAACATTTGGTGTGCTCATTCTCTCTCACACACAGACAGACACACAACCATGCAAAAAAACAGCACAGAAATAATATCTTTCAGTACACGTCCTTTACAAAATGTAGCTAATAAGGGAATTTCTTCAAATACCACAGATGTACTGAAAACAGCAGAAACAAGCCACATAGATTTTATTCCTGGATCGTCAGATTCTGAGATATCCAGAATCTTATGAGACATGCTGTTCCTGATATCACCCGATTTCTCTTCCTAGGAAACAAGGTCACTTCTATAAAATGCTAGGAATTAATTTAGTATACCTTGATTATAAAATGATCTGATTTTGCAAGTAAGACTTCTGCATCACAATATCACATTAGGAGTAAGAGGCCAGATACCACATTTAACAAGATTAAAATGAAAAAAAAAAAATCCCATCATCATCACAACCAGTCAGTACAAAATGGCTTTGAATTCCCCATTCCATCTTTGGTTCTGCCGTAACAGCAAACCAGAGGGTACCATCTGATTCCGAAATGTGGAGAAGATCAAATTGCTGAGATTTATTATGGGCACAATTAAATGGTTTGCCGGCTTACCTGATTGAAGGAGAATGACAAATCACTGCAAAGCCTAGCATCCAAAAATAACGTGATAATGTATGTCTCCTCCTGAAATAGTCCAGATTTCCATCCACAAAGCTTTACTAATTAATTCTAATTTCTGTATTCTCAATGGAAAACACAGAGACCTTTCCAGAATCCTCTCTGATTCTGCCTCCGCTTCCTGTTCTCTGTCTCACTCTATGGTACCCAACATATATCAGAAAACAGCTTATTAGGAGCCGGGGGGAGCGGGGGGGAGGGGGGGGGCAGAGCCGGCGAGCGGCCGCGGCACCTGACATGGCAGCGCCACCTACCGGCCCGCGGCACGCTCACAGGCAGAGCCGCCGGGCCCGATCCCGGCTCACCCCGGCCTCCTCTGCGAACCAACCGCTCTCTGCGGTGGCACAACACGGCAGCGAGACCACGCTGACTGGTGAATAACAGTTTAAAATACCTTTTTTTTTTTTTTTTTCGTGCAATAATTATATTTTTAAGCAGTGGTCCACATACATTCGGCAGAGCATTTACTTTTAATTTTAAAGGTGCTATTTCCTTTAAAAAGCCAAGGGAAGCGACAGAAGTGCATGTGCTCATTACCTTGATAGTGCATTGTTCATTAAATACCACCACGCTGTCCTGGTTTGGGCTGGGATAGAGTTAATTTTCTTCTCAGTAGCTGCTACAGGGTTTAGGCTGAGGAGAATCTTGATAACCCAGAGATATTTTGGTTATTGCCGAACAGTGCTTGCAAGCATCAAGGCTGTTTCTGCTTCTCACTCTGCCGTGCCAGTGAGTGGATGGGCGACTGGGGAAGGTGTGGAGGGCAAATATGACCTGAACTAGTCAAAGGGTTATTCCATACCATAGGAGGTCATGCCCAGTACATAAACTGGGCAAGTTGACCAGAAGGGGCAGATCGCTGCTTGAACATCAGTGAACAAGGAGCAATGGCACTGGGCATAATTTGTCCTTTTTTTAGGGTTTGTTTCTCATAATGACTATTATTATATTTTATTATTCTTACTGTTAATCAATTTTAGTTTAATTTAGTATTATACTTGTTCTTATCTTAACACATGGGGGTTGATTTTCTTTTCCAATTTCTCTCCCCATCTTCCAGGAGTGAGTGAGTGGTGATGTGGTGCTTTTTTGCTGGGCGCACTTGAACCACAATGTGGGCAGTTTTGGCATTATGTTAATTTACGTTATGAGCATAAATTGTACTATGCTTACATACAAACCATGGCTCAAATTCTTTCCCCTTAGACAGGATTCTCAGGCATGTACAGATTGACATCTGGTTACTTAGGATTCCTCTAGACAGCCTAGGCAGAATTATCAGAGCAGTGGCTCCTACATCACCTAGTCCATGAGCAACAGTGTTGAGTGAATAACATGCTTCAGGCAATGTATTATTTTGTCCTGCGTGTCAGTTGGAGGAGTATTGTGTCTGTGGAAAGCAAAATGTAGAAATGCTGAGCAATGTCAGCAAGTGTGTGTAATATATTGACTCATAGCCTTGGGTTAGAGACCGCTACAATTCACAACTAATTTAAAATCAAGCTAGCAGCTTTGTTCAGTCATGTGAGATTTAATGAACAAACGTTATTCCACAAAACAAGAAAAAAGTGTAACAGACATAGAATGTTTTACTGTGTGATAAGCTGCTGTATTTTCTGCAAGTACCTCTTCAGCAGTGGCTAGGGATAGCCCCCTTTTCTGTCTCCCTAGTCATATACTTAGTTTTGGAAGTGAGGACAGCACATATCCAGCCTGATGGCCTCTACCAAATCACAGCTATACAAAGCAGTAGTAGTGGTGATAACTGCCCACAACTGATGTCCCTGATGTCCAATGTCATACATGTATCACTATTTACCACAATTCTTAAGTATTTGTGTCAATTTGTGAGTAGTCCTGGTGATTTCACTGAAGCTCGCTTGACAGATATAAACACCAAGCTCCTGAATTTGACTAATAACAGCAAACAGAAATACATTTTCAGTGAATGTAGATATTCTGTACTTACAGAATAATCTCTGTGTATTAAGTGAAAGAGTTGTTCCCCCAGGTTGCAAATATAGTTGCTTTACTTTCTTTGTTTTTGTAAAACTGTGGCACATGGGAATGTTTCTGATCACACTGTGCAAGAGAATTCCCTCTTTAATTTCAGACACTTTGAGGGTGTGAACATATATCACAGTTTTCTAAGGAAAAAAAAAAAAGCTTGATCTGGAATATTGTGTCCAGTTCTGGGCCCCTCAGTTCAAGAAGGACAGGGAGCTGCTGCAGAGAGTTCAGTGCAGGGCCACCAAGATGATGGAGTAGAGCATCTCCCTTATGATGAAAGGCTGAGGGAGCTGGGACTCTCTAGCTTGGAGGAGACTGAGGGGTAACCTCCTCATTAATGTTTACAAATATGTAAAGAATGGATGTCAGGAGGATGGAGCCAGGCACTTCTCAGTGATGTCCAATGATAGGACAAGGGGCAACTGGTATAATCTGGAACATAACAGGTTCCAAAGAAACACATGGAAAAATTTCTTCACTGTGAGGATGATGGTGCACTGGAACAGACTGCCCAGATGGGTTGTGGAGCCTCATCTGGAGACATTTAAAACCCACCTGGATGAGTTCCTGTGTGACCAGCTCTAGGAGGTCCTGCTCTGGCAGGGGGGTTGGACTGGATGATCTTTCGAGGTCCCTTCCACCCCTTAAGATTCTGTGATTTTCTGTGGTTTTCTGAAGAAGGAATTTATTTTTAATAAAATATTTCATTGTCTCTAAAGCATTGGTTTTGCTCTCTCATATGATTACGTTACTTTAGCAAATCCATCAATAAACAGAAGTTGGTGTCTTGATTTTAAACTGCTTGGGATATTGTTTTGCAACTGTATTGTGTTTTGAAAATCAAACTAGTCCTTGGATTAGACTTTCATTTTCTTACACACTGTTTCTTTTATTTGTTATTTTTAATCTTAACTTTTTTTTTAGTGATCTTTGGAAATTTTCTAGAAAAGGTCTTTATGTCATAACCTAAATGCAATCATCATCCAGCAATATCTCAATTAAGGGTCAGTTATGCATATTGAATCTTGTGGAAAAATAAAGAAATTGTAATCTACATAATAAACTATTTCAACCTCCTTAAAAAATAGGAACCATAATCCTTAATACCAACAGTGTAACGCCAGTAGAAAAGGATGTATAAAAAGCAGGTTTGAACGTGAACTGATTTAGAGATTTGATTCTCTGGTAAGTTTTGTAACAGCATATTCTTAGAATAGCTAATTTGTTCGAGCCGATGTTCTAAAAAATTGATAGATTAATGTTTTATTACTAGAGAACCCCAAGTCCTTCTTTTATTTTGGGTGTCCTTATATCAGTTGCAATCTTCTATGATGCACTGGTTGGCACAATGACTTTATGTAATGTATTAATGTATACCAAGACAGCTTTCTCCTAGGTATAGGCCTGATATTGGAGAAACATTGTGTTACTGATTTAAATAGTTAAATTCTCAACTTTCACACTAAAAAAAGAAAACCAACAGAAAAATGTTGTTTATAGAAATGATCATGTCAAACAAAGCAATAGCAAATATTCGTTTATTAACATGGCACATACAGATCATATTCTTCTCAAATGCATGTACAGGATTTCCAGTGTAGTGATTCAGGTTAACTGAAACCAGTCCGAGTATCTGATTTACTGAAACAGAATCATGATTTTTAAGAATTTCTTAGCACTTTTTAATCAGTGGAACAAGAGGGCAGAAAGAAATAACTATACATTATTCATAATTTTGCATTTATAGTACAAATAACTCAAACCATCTATACGAAGTGACCACACACACCTGAATTTTTAAACATGAAGTTTTCATTTCAAAAAATTATCTTTCATTGCAAATCTACATAAAATGTATACATATGCTATATACTATGTCTATAAAATGTAGACATATTATGTATACACAATCTCCTTCTCTCTTTCCTCTGCCTCACTCGATTCCACTGAAGAGTTGACTGCCAAATCAGAAAAACTGCTCATCTAAAAGAACAACAAATAGACTGCTTTGACAAAAGTAATTTATAACAATGCCAGCCTAGCACTTGTTTCAATTTAAATTATTAGTAAAACTTCTAATGAATCATCACTGAAAGTTCATTTCAGGAATTACATTTAAAAATGTAACTCGAAGAGCCCTGACATTTCTACATAATCTGTTTGTCTGGGAATCCTTCCCCAGGTGCAGTTGTGCTCTCAAGTAATGAGTGAATAAATGCAAAGCTTTTCCGTCACTTTTAACTAAACATCTGAAACAGAAATGTTGAAGTATCTTAGTTGCAAAGAAAAAAATAATGTGGAAGTGTTAAGTATTAATAAATACATCCCCCATATAAGTCTCATATAAGGTCAAACCCTGTACATAGCTCCTGTAACTTGTCAGCAATGCAGTCATCAGCTTGTTTTAACATCAACTATTTTCATGGATTAAAATCATTATTTTGGGACAATAATTCTCTTTAGTAATTCTCAGGCACTTTTGTGAAGACTGTACATTACACTACTCATAATTTTGTGAAATTAACATCTACTTAAAGGCACTAAAATGTAAGACATGTTATCATATCTACTTTTTCAAGTTCTTACTCATATTAGCCTTTGACTGTAACCTCAATTACAGTATTTAGCTAAGTGTGATAGATCCGACTTTAATTCAAGACTGGCTGATAGAAGTACAAAAGTATTCTTCCAACTTTTTTTTCTTTCTTTTCCTCTCCTTTTTCTCTCTAGAGTGATGAATCCAAAAACCTGCTTTTAATAAATTTTGTACCAGTCACTAAACCATATTTACAAGCCATGGCCCTGCCATAGTAGCTTTGCAGTTAATAATCTCCACTTTTATTTCAGAATCAAGTATTTTTATTTGACTGCTGCTTAGAGGGGTAAGCAAAATTTTGGGAAGGCAATAAATTCAATTTCAGTGGAAGAACCTGGTCTAACATTTAAGATCAGTGATAAGCTCACAGAAGAGTTTCTACATTTTCTTTAGATTAAAAAAAACTTGTAGGTTGTACATGTGGAATTTCAAAACTGGGGAAGAAAATACAAAATGTGGCAAGGAGTCAAATGTTATGGAACAAAACTACAGAACTTGGAGTAAAGAGAAGCCTCAGGATACACTTCAACTGCACTTGGACTTCATAGTTACTTAAGCTTTTGGCTGCTAAAATATTTTAACAGACCATAAAGCATACTATCTGAAAAATTACCTGCTGTTAAGTTATTCATGATAACACTATCATAAAGATGTAAAATCAGCAATCTGTATTTAATGGTTGTAGTTTTCAATAACAGTACAAAATTATTTTAGCATTAATGTTATAAATAATAGTTAGATAACTCTTATTCTTGTACAAAAATATAAAGACCATGCGCAAATGGCCTTAGACAATATGGACCAAATATATCCAGCACTTTAGTAAAAATGTATTGAAAGTAAGTCTCAAAGCATAGACAACTCTGAACATCTTCCATAAGTCTCCTCTCATTGATATGAACTGCAATCACAACTATAAAATTATTGGTCTGACAAAATGTACACAAGAATCACAGCTTAGAGATGTCTTAAAATATTCACCTTATATATACAGTATATCTATATACACATACACTCTGTATGTATCTGTACATATATAAGGAGTAGATAGATACCTGTGTATCTACATTTTGAAGAAATCAGGTCATCATGTGAGACTGCTACCTGAGTAGTTCGGTGGTATAACAGTGGCCAGAACCACAGGCTTCTATGTTCAAGATAATTACCAGCAGACAACAGGAAAATAACTGGTCAATAGAAAGATTTTTTTCTTATGATAGTAATCTTCAAGCTAGAGTTGGGTCTAGCTGGCATGGTTGTAGGAGCTTTACAGCCAACTTCTCTTGACATTCTTAACTTTTCCACCATAGATGTGCTAGATGTTTCTCTCCTATTCCATGCAGCTGGCACTGCATCTGCTGCCAGTGCAGTAGTAGTTTAGGCATTTCTGAGTGCTAAAAGCAATATCCTTTCTAATTTTGTTAGGATGATAAGACTTTTCATTTTATGTCTGTTTTGGCATAGGACAGGAGAGTTATAGAAGGCAACTAATTCATAAGGAAACACTCTTTTGCATGACATACATCATATCTTAAGAACTTACAGCTCTACAGGTGAACAGCTTAAGGAGAGTTCTAAAAAACACTAGATAGTTATGTGAGTAATAAGTTAGAACAGGGAGTGAGCGCTGACTCAGATAATAAGGATTCAGTAACTAAGGCTTGCAAGCTTCTTGTGTAACTTCCAGAACATAATGTATGTACCTCAGTTCCTAATCTGAGGAATGAGGATAACAATTCCTACTTCAGAAAGGGTGATAGGATAAATTAATTTTGTTTGCATTCTATTCTCTAGAGAACAAGACTGAAGAAGTATTTTAATATTAACTGTAATGTCCAAAGATGCCAGACAAGACTAGGAAGCTTTTATTTTAGGCACTCTATATTAACAGGACACAGACCATGTTCAGATGAACCTGTTATATATATATGACAAGACAAACAAACAAAGACGAAATGGAAGCAGGCAGTTTCAGAGTGAACGAATTCAATTTCAGATAGACAGATTTTAAGAGGTGGACAAATGAATTAAATGATACCTCAGCAACAAGTGGAGTAGTGCTCTCAGAGCTAGTAACAAAATCTAATAATGATCTCCCAGGACACCTATAAACAGAGAGATTGCATTCATATGTTTTCATTCCATTTATTGCTACTGAGTCATGTGGTTTAATTGGTCAGATGAAAGGTAATCATCACTTGGAAAGAGAGGAGGTTTTGTTAAGAAAACCTCAAGTTATGATTTATTAATTTGTTAGTCTTTTACAGCTGCAACGCCTGGAAGAAATGCTTTGTTTAATAACATAAGCTTGCCAAGCTGATTTTGCATTAGAAAGTTTTTCTATATGCCTAGCAGTTGTCTGCACTGAAAATAGTACCTTTATAATGAAACTGTGAAAATATAGTACACTGAGGGAGATTATACAAAATTTCAAATAATTGACTCTAACACACTAAAGAAAAATAACTTTATCTTATCTGCTTTCAGCCAAGAATGAGAAAGATACAGAACATGTAAACTGGTGCACTGAATCGTGAAGTAAGCACACGTTAATGCCTTAATGGTTCTGACTATAGGCATAGTAACGCCCCAGAGAGCAAACATGGAAGTGATACGTACTTAGAAAAACCATTGTACACATTGCTTTTAAAATCTGTCTTCACCATTGGCCATTAAAATTTACTCCAGTGTTAGCCCCAGGCAGCCCAGAAATGGCTAGCTTTACATTTTGAAAATACTATGAATGTGATTTAAAATACTCCCTTCCTCAAAGTAATTGTCAAAATCAAAGTTTTCTTTACACTGAAAAACGTTCAGAAATCTTTTGAATGTCAAAGCTATCTTTTTTCCTCAGTTGAGGTAAAAAGCTGCAAGCCCGCACTCTTATATCTCAGATGCAAAGATTTTAGATATGAAAGAAATATAAGAAAATTTAAAGATTGCTGATGTTTAGTTGTCATCAGGGTAATTTCTGTTAAAGTAACTCTGGAACAGGGAAAAAAAATCTATACTTCATATTTAGAACAATTTTCAAGTACAGTTTCACTTCAATGGGTAACTTGCAAAAGTGACTCTCAGACTTTAAATGCAAGAATGATAGGGTTTATGATTTTATCAGAACTAAATAACAAAGCATAATAACTTTTGATTGAGATAATTTATGTCTTTTAATACGATGACGTGTCAAGGAACCATGAACCTGTTCACTTTGCAGACCTGTCTTTTGCCTTAGCAATTTACAAATTCAGGTCTAGAGTTTCTAAGAGATTTATGGATACAAATTACAAAAAGTAAGGGTTCTAATTATGTGAGATAAGTATTTCCTTGAGGCATGTAAAGGACAGGCATAGATAAGTGTCTGTTGGCCAGAATAGCTACTAGCATTGCTCCTCAGGCTTAACATTCCTTGTGCTGTGGAAACTGGAGTTTGACCTTTTGCTCCATCTCTTCTGGGTAAATGTTTTTGCATGATTTAATAGAATGGTTATTTTTTATGCAGATGACTGTTAGCCATGCTCTAAGAGGCAAAGAGAAATTTCTGGTAGAAATGAGCTTTGTCGGCATGGTTGAATAAGCAGAAAGTTTCTTCTAGCTATCCTAGTTTCAAGATACTTAAAAAAATCAGAAAATGAGACCTTTTCAATAGATATTTGGTTTAATTCCTAAATAATTACTATTAGTGTGATTAATATACCATTATAGAAACATTATAAGCTATATATATAATCATTGTATATATAACAAGTGTATAACATTATATATTTACAACAGATACATAAAGCATGTTTTTACATCTTGTTGGAGGGCTTTAGTAGATTTAGAATTACCTTTAAGAGATTTACTGGAATCTGTTGAGTCTCACAGTGTATTTCAGATTTTTTAATTGAAATATTGATGTACTTGTAACTGGGCAAGTTTGTGCCACTGACAAATGCTTGACACAGAATCAAGGCCTTTAGTATTTCTCACCCCATGCCACCAGCAAGCAGGCTGGAGTGGCACAAGAAGTTAGGAGGGGACACAACCAGAACATCTGACCCCAAGGCACATACACACCATGTGACGTAATGCTGTGGGGACAAGGAAAGTGATGGTGTTTGTAATGAGAATGTATTGGATAGTATGGTGGTGGGTAATAAAAATGTATCAGATAGTGTGAGATGTAAACATGATAATAATATCAAAACAAATAATATGAAAATAAATGGTATGGAATAAGAGTTGGAGGATGTGCTGCTTTTGTCTGAGATTGAGTTAATTTTCTTCATGATAGCTGGTATAGGGCTATGTTTTGGATTTGTGCTGAAAAGTGTTGATAACACAGGGATGTTTTAGTTATTGCTGAGCAGGGCTTGCACAATGTCAGGGTCTTTTCTGCTTCTCAGTGCACACCATCAGTGAGCGAGATGGGCTTGCACAAGAATTCGATAGGGGACACCTGGGAATGGCTGATCCTAACCGATCAAAGGGATAAACCAGACCAGAGAGCATCGTGCTCAGTTATAAAGCTGGGGGGAGAAGGAGAAAGGGGAGGATGTTCGGAGTGATGGTGTAATATGTCATGGAGCCCTGCTTTCCTGGGGGTGGTTGAACACCTGCCTGCCCATGGGAAGTGGTGAATGTATTCCTTATTTTGCCTTACTGGCATATGTGGCTTTTGCTTTACCTATTGAATTGTCTTTATCTCAACCCACGACTTTTCTTTTTGGATTCTGTCCCATGTCCCACCAGGAACGAGTGACTGAACGGATGCCTGGGGCTTAGTTCTGTCTGCATTTAAACCACGAGACATATCTATGCAAAGTTGTAAAAGTATATTTAAAAGTATTTAACGTAATGTGCACTTTGGGCTTCTCCTTCCGAAGGGCAAGGCCTGCCTGGAACGCCAAGATGCGCTTCAGCACCATGGACAGCGCCAACCCGTCCCCCTCCTCCCGCACCGCCCCGGCCCCGTTGGAATCGCAGTTCGGTACGGATGGTCTCTGCTTTCCAGTCAGGTCCTTTTTCAATGGATAAAGTTTTTTAATGTACAATAGCATTTCTGAGCCAAGTTTCCCTAAAACAAGGTCAAAATAGAGTGCAATTTTTGTGACAATAGGACTTCTAAAACCTCAGGCCATGCTCACCAAAATATTTTGACCTGTTATTACTTGAACTATTTTATTACTTTCACATTCTGTCATGGTCCAGGATCCCATTGCAGGGATTGAAAAAGCATAGACATTGATCTTTTTTCCTGAAGAACTGGTACTCCAAGCATTTGTGATAACCACGATCAATGATTTAAGCTGATACAAATATGAGTGGCTACTGAGAGGAACAGTCTCTTCAGGAAATTCTCTGTGTTACTGGTAGTGATTTTTGTGATGAGTCAGATCATGGATTCTAATTAAAAATTCCATTATTTCCATCTAGATCCACTCCCAGATAACTCTTGCACATTTCCTCCCTCAAACCATGTTTTAGTTTGATGACATTTTCCTCCACTGCCAATAATTGTTGCCAGTCCTGCCTGCAGATGGCTTCTAGCTGCTGAATGTGACAGACCAGTGTAAGAGATAGAAAACTTTAAAAGAAATAGATAAAAGCAGACACACTAAGCCATACAGCATTCCAGTATGAAGCATGCTTTAGTAACAGTAAATCCAACATTGCTATTATGGGGATGGTAACAAGAGGCAACTAAGGTGAGGCAGTCAACTTTTCTTTTATAATTAACAGTATCCTGAATACCAAATACTAGTTTCAAGATGCTACAAAGTATAGAAGAGAGCCTTGGAGGAAAATAAGTAAACCAGATTGCTATAAGTCTTTATTGAGAAACATTGCACTTGCCCTGGCTAATTCCAAGCATCTATTCTTTTCATGTTATATACTCTTTTTTTTTAATTTTCCCCTCTGGATTTCAATTAAGAAATAAATGTAATTTGTATTGTGCAGAATTAATAGTCAGAGGGGAAAATACAGGCCTTTTTATTTTCTACTATTTTGTAGTGGTGGGTTCAGAATAAAGAATGGCTTCTTTATTTTTAAACATAACATGCACTAGTACATAGTAAAATAAAGACGTGGCAGAACCTTGATTTTTCTGCAATTATTTGTATAGAGGTGTATCCAAATACTTCAGTATTTAAAACAAAAATAGTTGTGCAGGTTAAACCACAAAACACCTTGAAGCATACGTTAGTCCTAACCTACGTGGTGTATTTTAAAACTTTGTTTTAGAAACAAGGGCTACCAAGCGATTTTGCACCCGAATTGGAGCTGTTGTGGGGGGGGCGGGAGGATCCGTCTCAGCGCCTTTCCCGCCGGTAGGTGACGCCAGCGGGCAGCGCCGCCGCCCGCCCTCCCCCCGNACAACCAATTTTCTGATCGATGCTGGGATTCAAAGAGTGAACAGGAAGCAGGGCGAAGAGACTACAGAATACTGCAGAGGTTCCTTTGTTGCTTTGACGGGGAGGTTCTTTCTTCATTTTTTTCCTTTTTCATTTCAGTGACATTAAGAGTTTACAAGCTTCTTTGCCCAGGAACCTGAACCTGCAGTAGAAGGAGCTTCATCATCTACAAGTGAATGGATATTTCTTATGCCATGCTTTGTAATTCTCTTTTAGCAAGGTAAGACGACATGTTCTTTAATGAAAATGCTTAGGTAACAACTTTCAGCTGTTTTGTATCACCGCTCCTCTCTTGTGGTGCCACACCTTGTTTTCAATTAATATTAATAGTACAAGGGGAGAGGAAATAATAGCCATCTTTGCCATTTTTTTTCATAGTATTTAATGAAGTCTTAGCACAATAATAGAAAATGTTGGGTTTTGGAGTTCTTTGGTCTGTTTTTCTTTTTAAGGTTGTATGTTTAAAATTAGAATTATTCTTTTGCCTTTTTCATCTGAACTGTAATTTGTTGTTATTTTGAGGTGGCCATCCACAAGTGTTTTCTTTTTTCTACTGGAGGTTATACTGGTGCTGTATGCAGAATACAAACTGGAGTGTGTTTTAAAGCACAGAAATACATCCATGGGGTTGCCTGGCATTAATGCAGAAATGTGCTGTTGCTTCTTTATACCATCTTCAGTCACAGGCTTTCTTCCTAAATTCAACATTTTGTTTCTGTGAGGTATAGGAGGTTTACAGGATTCTCCCCTCCCTCATCTCCCAAAACAGCCTCTGATGGAAGACAGAATGGAGGACTCGTCTGTGACTAAACATGGTTTTGCACTGCTGCACATATCATATGAAACACATGTGCTTTGTGAATCATTTTATATGTATAAAATAATTATTTTTTATACTAAAAACTTCATTTGGAATTGCATGGAAAAGGAAAAAAACAGTCATTATTTTATTAGATACATGATACACCAGGGAGAGCCAGCAGAATGACTCAGGAGGTGGGAAGCTCATGCAGCACCCTCTGACTCTTCTTTCAAACCTTCTGGGTTTTTTTCCTTACCTTCTCTTTAGAGCAGCAATAATCAATTTAGTCAGGAAAAACAACATTTAAAATGCACTGACTTACTTACACAGTCACAGATGAGAGAAAGGGCTCAGTAGCCAGTATGTGAGGGGGGAAAAGAAAAAAGAAAATGTGATTCATTTAAATGCCTCTTCCTTTCTATTACAAGGTGGTAAATAAGAAAGCTCTTAATCAACATTTTCACACACCTGTGTGAAGAAAAACTTTTTTTTTTTTTTTTAATGGCAAATAGTGAAGCAACAGAAAATTGCCTGTTGGGATTTGAATCCTAGATGCTGCCATGGCTTTAAATGATTCCTTAGATACACGTGAACCGCTAAGAAGGTTCACACGCATTCTGGCCATCTATGCATGTTGCCTGCTTAGCCATATTTTTCCGATCGATGTTTACAATATGTGTATATGAATGTGGCTCAGACATTGTAGTACCCTCTTCACTAGATGGTAAAGGACTGTCCATTCTTGACCAGATCTGGAGAACAGATGAATAATCGTGTCCAAATGATGTGCAATTTACTTCAGTGATCAATGCATTGAATGAAGTATGCTCTCATGTCTATAGGCCCCAATTCAACAACAAATGGGCATGTCAATGGGATGACTCACATTGTTAATATTAGGCAAGGGGATAAGCATCTGCCTCTGTGCTCTTGATATTTAGACTGCACCAATGTTCAGGGAGAGAATAACTTTTATTAATCTCAGAAATTTTGCTGTGTAAAATGCAGTTAGTAGGCCAAATGAGCGTAGAGTTTCAAAGCCAAGCTACAGATTTACATTTAAAAAATAAAATCCAGTGAGTTGCTACAAGCCTCCAAGGAAAATACTGAAGCTGAATCATTACAGATTCTGAGTATGTTAATTGTGTGCATTAGTCTTGGGGCAATAGAAACACGTAAATGGCCACAGCATATCAAAGCATGATCCAGTCACCTTTTAGTAGCAATGAAGTCGTATGTTTCTGGAGGAGTTCAAGCAAAAGTTCACCCTAAGGGAAAGCTGACCCTCCCTACCTTTTGTGAAATATGATCTGGGGGGATATTTAAGCCTTCTTGTTATTTTTGTTCATCTGAATTAGTGTTATTAAAGTGCACACATCTAAGCATCAGATCGCTGCAGCAGAGACCAGGAGACCCACTCTGCAGCCAGAGCAAGAGCCCAGCAGCAGTTACACTGCCAGCGCTGCTTGCTCAATTTCTTCATCACGGATCTTGATGAATGGATTTGCTGGGTCACTACCTGCAGACCTGCTCTGCACCTGAGTAGCCCCTAAACTCTCCTTCCAAGGGGTCAGAGGACACTGAAATCTAATACAGTCTATCAGCTTGAATCATACTAGGCACCAACAAATGCAACCGTATTACCTTCTTACGGATGCAGCCCTCGGCTGGAGCACAAAAATCACAAATAAGCTTTTTAGTGTGTTGTTTCCATTATTTTAAGGCCACACACGGACTCAGCCCATGTTCTCCAGGTGACAGTATGGATTCTTTGCAGCAAAAGTCATGTAATCTCCCCGAACAAGGACAGCTTCTTATCCATCGAAGCCCTGTTTCTCTCTCTTTGCCCTCAGCCCCAGCTTGTGTTGAGGATCCCAGAGGCCTCCTTTCTAGAGGCTTCCTGAAGCCACTCGAAAGAATTCATTTCTTATGCCTCCTCTCACTGACACGTAACACTCTCAGAAACGATGGGTTAAATGATATTACTGCCAATGGTGGCCTGTTCTTCTGTTACTGTCCTTGAAAGACAAGTAATGTACCTGATTTCAAAGAGGTGGTCCTGAAGGGAGACAAATGACGTTGTGAATCACTAAATACCATAAGGATAGGACTCTTTAAAAAAAAAGTAAATCTATAATTTTGTAATCACTGCATGTTTGGGAAGAAACACAGTAAAGAAGGTTTGGGACCAAAATACTGAAAGACAGTGATTTAAGGAACTGAATAACTATATTCATGGTGTTCAGTTCAAATTCCTTATTGTTCCTAAGCTTGCAACTTCTCTGATTTCTACTCCTAGCCCTACTATTGTTTCTTTTTCTACTCTTACCTCATATTTAAGTTAGATTGCTTCCTCTTTCTGTCTCTAACTTGTTTGGGACCAGTTTCCTGGTTTCAGCATTTGATTCCTCTTCAACTATTGTTAACAATTGCACTGAAGGAGCTGTTAATGCTAGTCAGAAACACAGTCAACATGTGGCAGCTCTGTAAGTATTTACTGCAAGCTGCTAAGAAGCTTTTTCTGAGCATATTTAGAAATTACTTCAGAGAAGTGCTGAATAGCCAGATTTCAATAAATTTCAACAGGAGCAACAAAAGTGCCAACCCTTACATTGCCTGAGCAGCCTACTTACCAAAAGTCAGAGTAAAGAGATTGGAGCAAAAGTTCTTAAAAAAAAAAAAAAGAAAGAAAGAAAGGCTGGAAATATATTATAATGCTGCAGTAGTGCCAACATACTCATTAAATAATCACAAAAATAGCTTTTACTCTTCCTATTAAAAAAACCCAGCAACATAGATCCGTTCTTGCACTTTGGTTTTTAAACCTGTAGATTAATAAAATAATAGTTTCAATTTTTTTTCCAATAAGCAGATTATAAATGTACTTTTTCTATTAAATGGTGATCTTTTTGTTGTAATATGATGAAAGATGAAAGCTACTATAGAAAAAAGGGGTTGGGACATCCTTTTTTTCTATGGTAGCTAGCAACAGGACAAGGGGTAATGAGATGAAGCTGAAACACAAAAAGTTCCACTTAAATATAAGAAAAAACTATTTCACTGTGAGGGTGAGGGAGCCCTGGCACAGGCTGCCCAGAGGGGTTGTGGAATCTCCTTCCTTGGAGGTCTTCAGGAGCTGCCTGGGCATGTTCCTGTGCGACTTGATCTAGATGGACCTGCTTCTGCAGGGGGGTTGGACTAGATGGTCTCTAAAGGTCCCTTCCAACCCTACCATTCAATGATTCTGTTCTATGAATAAGAAGGATCATGAGGACACAACAATTCATATAGTCAAGTTAAGCCTTTCTTTCTGTCTGCATTGAAAGAAGTATATTACCATTTGTAGGGTCATTAAAGAAAGAAATCAGGATGAGGCCAGTAGCATAAACAAACGTAGTCTCAAAAATTAATGTTTGGCGAAGCTAAGGGCATTAGAAAGAGATTGTTGTGATGGAAACTATTAAGCAAATAAAACTCTGTCAGCTCTGTTCATACGGTATGGAAAGAAATTTTAAAACGATTAAAAAATCAGTGATAATTTATTTTTTAAGGTCTCTGAAGTTCAGTGGTTGATTCTTTTCTTAGATGTTGTGAAACTGCAATCACAGTTGCTTTTTGATTCTTGGCTCAGCTTCCCTTAAACGTGGCCAGAACCTGATTATGGCCAGATGAATTCTTCTTGAACTGCTAAGGCTAGCCAGTTCTCACTGGTCTTTCTGAAGATCTTCACAGGTACATCCCACTATGTGGTAAAAATTCAGGCTTCCCCCATGAAGAAAGAGAATTATGTTCAACTCAATAATGTGCAGCGTATAGTTACATTACTTGGACAAACTGATAACGTGTAACATTAGCAGTCATGCATTTTAAGATGAAGGATGTCCAGGTTTTGAACATACAGCAAGTGGTCTTCTTGTGGTCTAGCGTGCACCTGGCATGTGACAGGAGATGCCTGTTTTTTATGCCATATGGTGCTGCTTGTCTGGTCTTAAATGGAGTTGCAATGTACAGCTTTTGAGCACATTTAGATGATGTCAAATGACACACTCTAGCCAAAAAAATTGGGTACCGTTCAACCCTGCAGTAAAAAGCATGACTGCAGTAGGTTTAGCTAGCTCTCAACTTAGTGCTTTGATTTCAAAGGCACTGTACATACTTTATGGAGCTACGCAAACGCACTTGACTATTCTGTCTACTCATTTGGCCTGCTAGTCTATCAGTTCTTGGTCGCTGATACTGAGCTAACCAAATGAAAGCTATAATATTCACATCTACTGCTGTCATTCCTCTGACAGCAATGCAAAAATTTTGGTTAAATTATCACGAGCAGGCTTTCACAGTGGGGCAAAAACAGTCTTCCTGTTTGCATAGGTGTTATTTATACTTTTTTCTATACCATTCTCATCATGTCTCACCCTCCCCAATGTAACCACAAAATCCTCAACAGACTTTGACCCCAATGTACTTTTGTTTGATGACAAATGTAAATGACTCACTCCAAAATTAGGAGTCTGACTCAAGTTCTCTAAAGCAATACACCGTGTTCTGGCCTCACCCATTTGCCTCAGTAGGATTGCAGGTATATTAGGAGCCAGATTTCATGTATATATACAAAATGGAGTTAGATGCGTGCAGAAGAATTTGACAGTTTGTCATCTCAAGAAGCATAATATTTAATGCATTGCAAACTGCCTACAGACAGAGCAAGGTCAGAAAGAAGTGTCCTTTCCCTAGACACAGTAGTCTGAATCTGCTGTTTAAAAATTAGTTTCATAAAGGGATGCCAACAAAAATAAGGCCAAAGTAGCACCCAGGTATCCAAACACATCATGTGCTTATTGGGAAGCGTATGGAAAACTTCTTTATAACCACAACTACTATGAAATAAGAACTCTGCCCAGGCTATTTGAAAGTTGACCGCCTGTCTCTAAGTACAAGCACAGTGTTTTTGTTTATTTGTAAATACTTGTACCAAATGCAAGCCACTGAAAAATCCCACCTCTATGGCCACAAGGCAAGCTTCGTTAGATCTGTTTTCCCCACTGGAAGTCTCCAGTGAGGTTATTCCAACTGGGACTGTGACACACAAGGTCACATCGTAAGAGTATAACAGATGTATTTGTAGAGTGTGTGAGCTTTGTATGCATTCCCTTTACTGAGAGTCAATAATGAAACCATGGAAACTAAAAGATAAGTACTGATACCAAGCAGAATGAAAAAATCTTCCATCTGTAGTTGCTTTAACCTGAAAGCAGACATGGTGCGAATGCTGCATGATTGTTTCTAAATTGAGACTTCAGTGATGACTGCACAAACATCCTGATGGCAAATGCATTCACACAGGTTGGATTTTGCAGTGCAGGGGTAGGTTTCCATTTTGTAGAATGGGAAGTCCCACAAAAGGGCTGACAGTAGACAGCCTTCTAGGTACCACGATAACACTAGGGAAAAATTCTCCTGAACAACCAGTATATGCTTTGAAAATGCTGAGGTGTAGGATGAGCTAACAGTTTATTTTAATTTAGTTTATGGCAAATACTAATAGAAAAAAAAAGGAAAGAACACCATTTCATTGTCTGTAGCATGACATGCTAGGGAGATGTAGTAGTAGTGGGCTTGGCAGTGTTAGTGCTTGGACTTGATCTTAAGGGTCTTTTCCAACTGACATTATTCTATACTGGCAACACACAAATCTTTCAAGTTGTTAATGAAATCAATTTGATTAGGAAGAAATACACTGTGTTACACACATTTTTGAGAGTCACTTTTCAATACAGTAACATTTTCATCTTGCAAACAGGTTGCTTTTGTAGTTTTGTTGGCTAAACACATGCAACAGTCAGAACATTTTCAAGAGTTATTGTTTCAAATCATTTTTTAACAATATTTTCAGACAGAATTATCATTTAAAGTACTCCACAGCCTTCACAACATTTGTGACTGCAAAAAGATATTTGTGCTTTTGCCAGTTGTAGTTTTTTATGAAGTACATGATCTTTGATCTGAAGCAAAGCTTTGTGCCTCTAAGCCAAGCTGAAGGCAGGCTAGTCTTTGCACAGAGAGAAATCTGTTGCTCTACTCCACCAGTATCCTTCAGGGAAAAAAACACCAAAACCCAAAACAACCTAAATTTGAATGTAAGCCTCAGAGTATAAAGATGATGACCTTTAATATTATGTAGGACACTTGGATGCTATCACTCATACTGATATCTTGCTCTGTCAAGCAGCAGAGACTGGGCAGCCAGAAGCATTCTCCCTTGATGGGAAAGGGATTATATAGCTTTGCTCAGCAGTGACCTCACTTCCAAATTAGTTTAAGGATTCACACATTCTCAAAATAATCTGTCCTTAGTGGGAAAGATGATGAGTATGATGCAGCAATAAGCAAAGAGCTCGGAAACTGGCATGGAAAGGAAATATCTCCTGGGGATCTAGAGAAGAGTAATTGGCGGGAGGAAAGTAATCAAATGTAGGGGGAAAAAGAGGCATTTTTGGAGGGTACACAAATTCAGTTCATACAAGGAAAAAAGGAATCTGTTGTAAGGCAAACATTGAAATGCGTATCTGTGTTCCTGTATGGAGGTGAGCAGTGTGGCGTGGCTCCAGCAGGAAGATCTGCTTGCAGTGGTACAGCTCCAGGTCGCAGGTGATACTGTGAGCATGGAATGCTTGTGAGAACTCTTTGGGGAGCTCTTGTATTCCCTCTAACAGGAACCTGTTTTGCTGGCTCAGACATAGCGGGAAAGGAAAAACTCTCCTGAGGAGGCTTTCAACATCTGCTCTCTTGCTTTTTTTCACATTCACTAACAAATGCAAATGGAATATACTTAAAGAAAACTTACAGTTACAAAAGAATTCCAAACTGCAGATAGTTGGCAAATCCCACTGACTCCTCTGACCCAGTCTCGGTTCCAAATCACCCAGCTGTAATGGGCTGCAATTGTATTTTGGCCTAAACTTTTGTAGATCACCCTGAGCAACCCTTCTTTTTCCCAGAGTTACAAACTGAATATGTTAATGAACAAGACTCTTCTCCTCTCCCCTACTTTATGTTTTTTCTTTAGTTGCCTTGAAACTGAATCTGCTTTTTTAAAGACAGTGACCAAACTTTACAGCTGTTGGTTCTCTGAGATTTGTTTCATGAGATTTTTCCCTGTTAGGAAAAAAATCAGGAGCTACAACAGATTAGCTTAGATGTTTAGCTTTCCATTTCACGCACATTCCCATACTGAAAAGGAGAAGTGGCACAGAAGTTTTCTTCACCATCCAGGAAAGTGATGTCTACGTATAAAATGAGGCACTTGTTCTATTGCAATAATACTTTGCCATTGGGTAACTTACTAAGGGATTCTCATGAATTTGGTGTGTTGCAGCTGAGGCTCACATTAAATCAGGAGACTGTTATGAGCCATATGTGCAGAATGTCAAGATAAACACTCATAATGACCTCCTCTGATCCTACACTTACAAATCTGCGTTGCTCCCTCAGGCCTTTCAAGTTTCTTGATGGAATAGTGATATTACCTTTCTGCTCTTACTTAACTGCATGTGTCTGCCATATGCACTCTGTCTCTCAGGATAACTTGATCCGTACAGATGTTTTTATAGTGTTCAGCAGGACACTATAAAAGGCAAGCAGAAACTGGGCCTGGCAAGCTGTTTCAGGGTTTTTTTTAATGGCATTTTTATTTAATTGTGGGCCAATTAACTACTCAGTTTCCTTTCAGATAAAAAATATCTTCTAAATTTAATAGACAGTTGTTTAATGCTTCCTAATGTTGTATATCTGACTGAGCTTTTCATTACCCAGAGAAACAAACATGCTGGTCAGGTCACCAGGGAGTCGTGGTGCTGTTTGCTGCCTCACTTTGCATGAGAAGCGGGAGGGATGAGGCTGTAGCTCTTAAGATTCGTAATGGTTCCTGTGTGATGTTCTGGGAAACAGTATATAGCCAGTCAGCTGTTTTCTGCACAAGTCACCAACCATATTATTCATCATGGGATCTAATTTCATGCTGTTTGGCTTAATATTTCCTTTTTGGTTTCCAAATTTTGAATGTATATGCAGCCTTATGTGCCTCACACTGGTGACATCTTCATTTAAAAGACATACTTACTCAACTGTAGAGATGCCTGTAGTGTGAAGTTTTGGGCAGTTGGCAGAACTGTAATAAATCATAACTATTAAAACTGCAGTAATTAAGATATCTTTTGAGTACCACAACAAGAGTATTCAGTTCTCTCTTTGTTAATATGTATCAGTATGCAAACCACATATATTTTCACGTGTCAATCTGTTGCCAAAACCACATATGGTTCTGTTTCTCAAACCTAATGTGAGAGTAATGTTAACAGGTACAAAGTAAGTGGCTGATATTTAATGAAAAGATGTGGAAGGGCAAGGTTCCACTAAATATTTAACATACATAAAATTGCATTAAAAGAATGTTAGTAAGTGGCAGTTGAACAGTCAGTTATGGGGCATAGAATTAAGGCTATCTTTGCATTCTGGAAATCAGACATATGATTTGTAGCCACCTGTGAAAAAAGCAATTTGAGTGAATCGCCTGCCACTCTGCTGGAGTACCGAGTAGGATTCATTTCATCTCTCTCCCTCTATAGCCAGCAGGGAGAAACAGGCACTTACAGGGCACAACTTGCCTCATTTTAAGGTAGATATCTAAAACAGGTCAGAAGAATTGCCTTTTGAAGGTCCTGTTTTATTCCAGTGAATATGATAGTTCAGATTGTCTTAGATGCAGATGCCTACAGATGTGGACATCTGACGCCAGGGAAAGTGAATCCTACTCTTGCTTGACACAGGCAGACATGACATCCAGTTCTCCAAGACAGCATACAGATCTTACATAAAGGATGGTACTTTTTGCCCACACAGTTTATTGTCCCCTTCCTGCTATTCACTTCTGACAATTGGCATGCAGTACCAGGGAATCAAGGAAGTCCCCTCTGAAACAAGTCTTGCTGCTTTATAAAGTTGGTCCATATCATGTATAGAAGACAGTGAAAGTTGTGCTATTGTATCTACTGACAAATAGACCAAAAATGAGGCAGATTTTAATTCTAGCATATGCTGCCATTTGAGTTCTTTTTCTTGCAGTTACAGGTGTGTTTTATTGGAGTGTTTGTACACAATTTTAGGGAGACCATATTGATATCCATATGAATGATCAGGAGTTACTGAATGTATGTTGTACACATATTTTGCAGACCTCTCAATTTGTCATCTTCGTAGTTCTCTATAAACTCACTTTCAGATCTTATTGTCCATTCTTATAATTAATTGCAGTCCAGTTATCTCAACTTTTTATTCTCTCTCTTGTCCGTTCAGTCCAAGCTTTTTTGCTTTGTCTTGTCTCAGCTTGTCCCATGATACTGGCTTCCCTCTACCCCTCTTTCCTTTTCCTTCACTACTTTTTCCAGTCTGATCTCCTGTGAGGTCAAACTGATCAGCCTAGATGATTTTCTTAGTCATAAAAATCCACAAGTCTTTGAGTTTTTTGTGTCTCTCCAACCAGCCTCCAGGACTACTACAGCTAATTTTGAGACAATCTGTTTATCCAGACAGACAGTTCTTCCACATATCATTTCCCTGGAGGTTTTTTCTGCTGACAGCTTTAAATCCTTGATATGTCATCCTTTCTTCCTACCCCCTCCCTTTTCCTTCTCTATTTCCTGATGGGGTTAGTTTGGTTTTTTTTAATAACTTGCACATAGGATCATGAAGAACACAAAGATGCAAGCATTGCCAGTCTTAGGTCAGCACAGTCCCACAAAGACACAGGCTTAGCTGCAGGAAAATCCCCTCAGCTGGACACTGGAACATTAACAGCAAAGGCATTATCTCTGGAATTCTCACTTTCAATCACCTGGAGTGTTCTTCCAAGTCTATGCAAACTAGTTTTGTAAAATGTTTCAGCTGTGGGCAAGTATTCTAGATATCACTCAATCAAAAAAATAAAGGCCAAAATTCAGAATGCTGTTCTGCAAAAGGTCCTGCAGGATTTTACATTCATGCCTTGAAAATTGGCAGCAATAAAATTTTAAAGAGAAATATATACCCATAGCATTTTTCTTGGAAATAGTTGCACCCCATTTGAGTTGAAGCTTCCCTCCAAAAATCACCCCCCAGCAAAAATAGAAAATTTTAGTCCCAATGCTTCAAGTTTGGCTAATCAAGCAAGGGAAAGTGTGTGTGTGGTGGGGGGCGGGGGGGG